>JAQFYG010004847.1:0-10560 GCA_034694325.1 Entomobrya corticalis
CTTCACCCGTTCATTCACCATACCAAAATGCATTGTACATGCACATAAGTAAGCATATAGCACACGCATATCTTACAATAGAGATCTATGCCAGCAAAAAATTCGCAAAATATATGAAACAACCTACGTATAAATGAAATTTAGAAAAAGATGAGAAACACAATAACAACAACGAGACGCGGATGAGATATGAATGGTGAAAGGGGAAATAATAACAGCAAAGCAGCTTTCATAGATTATTGTTGTTGTTGGAACATTGCATGATTATGTGCTCTATTTTAGATTGCCTCTTCGTATTATAAAAATAATAATGAGCGCTAAACCGATTCTTCGACTGAAATGCATTACGAGATAAAAGTAGTAACTCAAAACTAAAACAGTATTCCTTTCGAAAGATTTTGCCAATATCATGTATTGAAAAATTATTTTGGATAGGACTTTTTCGAATAAGTGTGACACGAAAGTCAAAGGCAATTTTTATTTGCCATTATTAAAATTTTACACGTAGGGTTTTAAACAACTTTTTTTTTTGTATTTTTAATGCGATATCAACAATAACTAACAAGCGTGATGTTTTATATTTTCAAAGCCGAACCAAAACAACAGACGAGAGAGAAGCAACCTTTTATGTGGAAAAATTCAAAGAATGCGACCAATCTAATTAAAATTTGAATAAGAGACGTCATGTGAAATCTCCAAATCCTTTATTCCATCTTTGAATTTGTTCGTTAATTATTCAGTTCAGGTAACAAGTGGGTAGCTATCTGTTTGTTGTTTCTTGTATACATAATCCCAATTTTTAAAGAGAAAGGACCTTTTGTTACCTTTTTCTCGTTCGTTTGGCTCCAGTTTGCCTTTTCTGGAATTTGCTGATGTAAATATTTGGGATGTATTCAGTTCATGGTTCTTAGAGGTATTCAGAAATTAGCATGGAAACTAGAACATCAACAGAAGCACAAAAAGATTGGGGGCCAGCAACTGCACATCATCATCATCAATACTGCATACGTGTTTGCTTTCATCTTTGTTTCTAAGCATGTGTGTTTTTATTTGAGTCTTCATTAACATGAACATAAGTTATTTTTCGGTAGCGACAACATGTCAGCACTGTTTGCTTTCATATTATGAAATATATGAATTGGTTTAACACGCAAAAAGATGAAATAGCTATTTGAGTTCAGAATGAGATTTGAAATGTATTTTTGGTTTATCTGTCATATCAACTCCAAACTGCCATTGTCTTTTTCACATCTTATATCCTATTAAAAACGTTGTTTTATTGTGCAAAATTTTAAGTACTGTCAAATCCCACCAAATTTTCTACCACGACGACGAGTTTAGTTTGAACGATTTTTAATTCCTTAGTCCATTAACTGCTGATTAGAAATGCTGATTTAATAAAATTAGGCTTCATCAAATAGGAATGGCATTAAATAAATATTGTACTTCGCTAAAAAATTTGAACGAGGAATTTACAAAATTAGTTTTGTACTTCTGCTCAATGCTTTTTATTACTGTTTAATTTTAGTAAAGAAATTACTTAATCACATAAAAGCAGGAAAGTATAAGCTACTTACATATCTGTAGCTAGTAAGTTGCTATCATTTTAACAGAGCGGATAACCTTTCAAGTAAATGTGAGAAAAAGTAGAAATAGATTCAATAATTCATGCAAAAGAAAAAGGCAAATAAAAATAACATGCTATAAATCTAGAATAATAATAATACCCATATATGAAAAACTACCGGTAGTACGAACTATTTACAATGCATGTGACCTTTTGCGACCATCAGCGGCTCGGGGGCTATGAACTGACCCATGGTGTCTTCATAAAAGTTGTTTAGCTTTGTCAGCTCTATTGAGTTATGCAATAAAATGTGGTACTACATTAGCCATTATGTGACCTTTGACCTCCTGACCCCAAAGGGTTTGACTCAGGGAGCTGAAGTCCAAACTTATTCAAGATATTAACAATAGGTACCTGTGTATTAAATTTGGTGTCAATTGGTGAAATTTGTTTTGAGTTATCGTGTTATCATCCAGACAGATACACAGACACACAGATTGGATCTTCATCGCATTAACAACCTATATCGCATTTTACAATGCTACCGGGAGTTAATAAATAGAAACTAGCTGAAGTGGTAATTTTATCTGGTTGAGTTTGAAGTACTAATTTTTTAATCTCCAGCTTTTTAAGACGGTAATGTTCAACACAAAAGGCTATATTAGTTTTGCCCTATTTATTCAAATTATTCAATAAAGCAGGAACTGACATGGATTTAGCAAAATTCATTTTATTGAATTGAAATAGTTTCTATTTATTTTTTGTTGGCTATTTCTTGTTAAGGAAAAGGGCTCGCTTGTAGAAAACGTTTGTATAAGAAGAAGTTTGTAGAAGTAACGTGCCATAAATTTTGTATCTTGAGTTATCACGTTACATAATGAAGAGAAATAAAATCCTAGTTGTTCGATTACGTCAATAGAACCTTAATGACGATGACAAACAAAGGCTTTAGCATTCCAACAAAGTTATATCAACCGTAATTGTTAACCGGAAGTTTAACATTTATTGCTGGAAAAGCTTTGTGGCTATTAATATTGCCAAAAGACCACAAGAACGATGGTAAAGCATCCTTGGATGTTAATACAGTTGTTTTGGATTGTTGTTATCTTTTTATGAAAAAGTTTACTTTTTGTTTTTTTATTGGACTTTTCTTAAGAATTGACCAATCATAAACCAAGTTTCTATAGCAAACGTCTGTAACTTAATTTGTGGCAATTGATGGCAATCAAACATCTTTATGAAGAAAAATAAGACGAGCAGAAGTGAACAAAGGGAAAAACCATGGGGATTTGAACAGCAAATAAATTTGATAAAACTGTTAAAAGATGGGAAAGGTGTAAACCATGAGAAACAAATATCAAGTGCAGTGAATAATGTGAGAATAAAATTTGATGACACAGACGAATTAATACCAAGGGCGACTGGGATCCACTCACAATTTGTGAGTCACAATAGGTTTGCATTCTTGATGTTCATTTTAGCTTTATATTTTGATTCACGTACATCTTTTGTCCAAATTGGTTTAAACAGAGCTAAAAGTTTACAAAAAAATTGTGTCCCTCCTACTCACGGACAGGCTTGTCGATGCACGGGCTTCCTTGTATACTTGTGCAATTTTTTCGATAGTTAATAAAAAATCTTTGGGGATTCCACTTAAGTTTTCATGCAATTAATCCCAGGGTACTTCTCTTTCTTTTTTACTCAAAAAACATTAACGTTTAGCTGCTGAGAAAATATTTGATCTTGATGAGCGTAGATTATTAGATAAATGAAGAAAAGAAACATGTTGTTTCAGCAGTTAATTTCATCTCTATTCAATTCTTTACAAAATCAACAACAATATCTTGAAAAAAGTACATATTAGGTTTATGACGAGCCGTTATGGAAGAAAAGAAATATGAAAACCGTTTGTTTGTTATGGAACAAAGAACAAAATTTACTTTTGAAGAGTTCCACTATTTGTTCCCCAAAAAGACATTTTCAATCATTTTTACAACTGATAACGTTATCATTTCTTAAGCACTTTATCGAAAGCAAAAGAAAATGGTAAATCTGAAGCATTTACTTATATATTGCCTTCTTACATTGACATCTAAATCAAATCCAAACATTTAAACTTTGAACCCATAGTTGGAGCTTACACACATCTATTCAGAATGAAAACGCCAAAAAATCCCACACTCATACTTATACACAGCATAATATACTTTGTCACTTCTATCGATGCTCAATAAACTCGTACGCTCATATTTTTACAGTTTAAATTTGCTTAATTTGATTCATTTTTTGCAAACTTGTATAATGCAAATTAGTTACCATGTTATTGTCAGAAGAATGTGCTAATAACTACATGTCATTTGAAGTTAATTTTTTCTTAATGGATGGTCGACCATACGACCGACTTCTTTGTAGACTTCTGTAGGTAGGTCTAATTATAGGAACATCGAACAAGAATGAAATAAATGTTTATTAAAATTTTGTGGAAGATAAAATGTTAAAATTAAAGTTAAAATAATTAAATATTAAGGTACGTTCATTAGCAACTTGGCTGATATTTAGTTTGAAATTAATTAAAAAACAAAATGTAATAATAATAATTTAAGAATATGTAAAATAGCAGAAGATTCGTTTTCACTTCAGATGGATGTTTATTATTGATGCATCGGTTCAATCACCAAAAATACATAAATGAAACCCAGTTTATACCGCCATTAAAACATAATTTTAATAAAATGGTCTTGACGATTTATATGTAGAATATGTGCAATTTTAAGTGTCATGAGAAATTTAAACAGAATGAGGGACAAATGTTACAATAATGTGTACATACGGTTTACCGTTATTTACATAGTACACAGCTGCTAATCATAAAAACTGATTGGGTTCTCTATTGTTGCAGTTTCCAATTTCTTTCTTGCGTGCAGTGAAGAGAGCTGGAATTGAAATTTCTATTGTTATCTTGTGTCGAGTAAATACTACAAAAACGTCGTTGCATTGCTTTTTGAAATGGAAGTAATTTCCGAAACAGCTTTTGATGCCAAACTTACAAGCCAAAATATACAAAAAGTGCAAGATGAAATAATGTAAGCGTATGTGGATTTTAAATCCCTGCATACATAAATATTATTTTGTGCCGTGTTGATTTTTTAGGAACCATACAATTTTGTAAGCATAATAAGTAGATGTAAGCTTTTTATAAAAACATTTTGCAAAATCGTAAGTACTCAGCCAAGTTTGCAACAAATAACTGTTTGACAAATAAGTAGAAGAGCTTTTAAGCAAACAAGAGTTCAATGATTTCATAAATAACTTTGAACCCGAAATTGAGCGCAAACTCAAACCGCGCCAACAATCTTGAACGTTTGTCATAATTTACGGTCTTCAACAGTTTTATTTCTTTTACTTAACTTTCATAACAGATAGTTCTATTTTTTATTAATTAAAATATATTTGCTAAAAAATGACACACACATTAATCGAGTTTTGATTACATTTAACGTTACAAACTGTTTGCTAAATTACAAAATGTAAGAGAAAGCAAAACGAAGGAAATCTACTTGGGAAAATTCAAATGAAAACTTCAAACACAAAATAATATAAAAACTATAAATACCTGCTTGCGTTGAATATTTTCCGGAGTTTAATTAAATTACCTTATTTGCTTTTACCAAAAATTTATGTAATATCCAATTCTGAAATGAAAGCTTTCTCTTCAAAACAGCACTCAATATAAATTTTTCAAAGTAAAACTGATAAATGAGATGACGTAATTACGCCATTTAAGTTTACGTTATTACTATGATGGAAACGTTCAAGAAACTAATGAGTTCTGAAAACGTTTCTAAACTTCTGTAATTATTAGTACAGCAAAGTCTCTCTATAATTGCCTTCAGTACAATGTCACCTTAATGGCTCCACAGAATTGCCTATTATTTCCCCGCCCTTCCATTCTCAGTGTTATTTTGCTCATTTAAAATTGCATCCTTTATAATTTCTTTGCCTAGTTAGTGCATGGTATTTACTTCATCTTGCTATTTATTTATATCTTTTATAGATTTATCATGTAACAAAAACTATGTTCTCCCGATTTAGTACCCGACACAGAGCAATCCTGTCTTTAAGACAAAAAGGTTTTACCAACACTACATGATTTTAACAGTTATCCAAAAAGATACGGCAAATCTAAATTAAACATCCGAACTATACTAAACGTACTTGCTGCGGAGTAAACGGTTTTTAAAACATAATTTTGAGCCTAACTTAAATCAATTTATACGGTAGTTTATATAGTTATTATCAGATACTACCACCTTATGTGTATATTGACGCGTTTTATTATTTATTCGTCAAACTTGGTTGCGATTTAAACACCAAATAGTGTGTATTTGTCTGATAATTAATTCCAAGATACAAAGCGCGCAAATTTCAACAGCATAATGTACGCACATCTTTTCAAATTGCAATAAGTCTTCAAACTCCATACCAAGACCTAAGTTTTCCCAGAACCAGTTTGCGGTCGTGACGTCGGAATTACCCACGAGAAATATTTATTGATTCGTTTAATTTGATAGTGCCGACCCACGTTAAGCTCTCGTCATTAATCATCCTTTCACCGTTTCTTTTTTTCTTTACTCCAGTCGTTGATAAAGCATTTTACGTGGTATATAATCAAATAAAATGTACCAACGCAAGTGAAGAATGGGATATTAGCGAGTTTGGATTCTATGAGAAATGAACGGATTGGTTTCAGGACCAAATTTTTTCGATGCATGTGTGTATGCTTTAACTCTGGAAATGACATACCATTCGACTGGATTTTCTTCTGATCTCTAATAATCTCCATCAAGGTTCCGAAAAGACAGGAAAGATGTTAAAGTTATATGAAAACTCAACATTAGTCAATCCTGGGTAATCACAGTTTCCAAATTTTTTGACTTGATAACCACATGAAATATTAAAAAAGTGTTGAATCCTATCAGTTTGCAATTCATAGTGTACTCCTTTTAAAGAAAGGATTCTCTGTAGGCGAGCCAATGTTATTTAGCTTTAGTTTTATTTTGCCTTGCAAATAATACAGGCCAGCAAACATAAAGTAAGTAACTTATGTTTTTTTACTTTTTTCCAGATTCCAGCATACAATTTGATTCTAAGGAAAATGCCATCAGCAACTCTAAACAAAGACACCAACAGCATGTGAAAATGATTGGATTAAGAATATGAGTAATGATCATCCTGACTTTTGACGAGCAAACAAATAGAATAAAGCAAAGAAAGGCGTCATAAATATTTGAAATGAAGTCAAAATGGGAATTCTATTGAATAAATGAATCATACTTTGCTACTGATACACACAAAATAATTCAAAGGAAACATTAACAAAAGACACAATTTTCCATGTGGTGTGTTGAGGCTTTCGTTATTAGAATCACATTTCATTTACTATTCAGTGGCGGCAGTAGATTGGTTCATGTTCCACGGAGTATTTTTTCAAGTAGGTGAAACAACGAAGAGTAGCGACATTGTATAATGACGTGTTATTGGTATTTGATTTCAAGCCAGCTGGAAATGTTTGTAGACTGCTTTTGATTTTTGAGTTGAGCTATTTTTGACATCTCATTTTTGTTGTCCTGCCTTCAAGCAAATGCTATAAAAAGACACAAGAGTTCTAAAAATTATATTATTTTTCAAACCTGAAAGGAAATATTATGCTCCTCTGCACGCATACAATAGTCATGTAATACACCACGTTTTGAGAAACATGTTCAATTTAGCAGCAAATCAACGTCAGCAAGCCGCAAACCGAAATGTCAACAAAAATAAAGGATTTTGTGATTGCTTATATTTTTACGTAGTCATAATATTTATTCTACTTTAACTGTAGGTAGGGTAGAAGGTTCCATATATTTTCAGGGGTTATCTCATGTTATATTAGTAAGTGCGATGCAAAATATGAAGTTTGTTTTTTGCGAGGAATTGTTTGAATATTTGTAAAACAATACGGTGAAAATAAAAATTATACCCTAGGTAAAAAACCAGCATTTAAAAATTCAACACCTTTCGTTTTTTATATTCTAAAGTCTTGTATGCCTACTAGCTTTATCCATCCTTACATTTAATACATAGTTTATAATATAGTTTACAGAAAGGAAAGAAAGACATGGGGCGAATGGAAATAAAACGACCGACCGAAATCCACCCGACGACTTTCAACGAACATTTTCCTCCAAAGCTCTTCAACGTTTTTCAAAAGCAGCAGTTCTCCAGCAACTTTCACGCCGTCTACACATCCATCCAAACACGCAGCTATTCTCAAGTACAGTTCCCCGTACAATTCCGATGTAGCTACCGTAACAGGGATGAACAGAAGCCGTAGCTGATATTACATCAGAATTTCTGCTGATCTACCACAATATATTCAGTGTAGTCAATAAAGTTGGACCAACATGTGCTGGCTATCGTAAAAGAAAATAGTAAACGTGGGGCAAAGTTACTTTATTTATTATTATGTTATAGTTTGTTGGACTTTCTCCAATGTAAATTAGTTTTTTCTACTTTAAAATATTTCTTGTACATGGTCATGGAGATTATCGAAAAATGTATTGTATTAAGACAAGCAAATTTAAGCTTTAGAAATTTGTGAAAAGTGAAAGTTATCGTTTTAAATCATCATCAACAATTATAGTGATGATGATGGTAATAGCTGAATTAATTAAAGTAAAAACGACAGAATTTGACTTATTGTTAGAAAAACTTGGCCATAATAAATTCGACGTGGCCATGAACAGTAGGGTAAATCATTCTTATTTACACCCCGGTCATTGTGTAATCAGTGGAAGCAGTGCGGATCAAACCAAAGAACGAATTGGCAAAATCATTACAATTAATGATTTTTTAAGTGCTTTTATCTGTATACTAAATTTGAAACATATAATTAATAAATGTTTTAATATGGGACGAAACAAAAGAAAAAGAAAGTGTTTCAATTGGAAAGGATATAACTTGGCCATCTATAGTTACCAAGGCAATAACTACATCAATGGTCACTATACGGAGCACGTTTGCAAGGAGTACGGACCAAGCCGTTTTATTTAAGGTGAGAAATCGTAGCTTGATTCATGTGGCGTTTTTAAACTTTAAAAGAGCTTATGATGTGTAATGGCAATTTTTTTATTCTATAAATTTCTTTATCTTTAATCTTGCCAAACTTTATCGAAGTATTCATGTCCGTCCGGAATGTTTCAAGACACTTTGCAAACTAAAATGACACAAAAAATTGTGATTCCATTACAACTGTGGATTGTATAAATATGCAAATGTGTGATATTTAACACAATGTTTTGTGTGTTTAGTGAATATGACTAGCTTGTTCACTTAGCTTGTTTTCATGTCTTCACTTTGAAAACCACAAGAAAGCCATTGTCTTTCAGTTAGATATTGCGAATGTAGTTGTAGTAGTGGCACTGCTGCGGTCTTTATGGTTCTTACAGAAAATACATTACGTTTTCCTGTTGTTGCTCTTGTTGTGGTTGTGGCGTCTGTTCTTAAGCTCCCGGGCTTAAATGATGATGAAGCAACGGAACAAGAAACATTAGTAAACATTTTCGACAGCCAAGTCTGTGTAAAAACCCAGAATGGCTTTGAGGCTAAGCAGAGTCAACATGTGGATTCTCTTTCTATTTCTCTTGATCCTATTTCAATCTTTTCACTATTTTCGTTTTTGCCTCAGATGCTTTATGTGGATTAACTGACACGTCGAAGTAAATCTAAATCAATCGTGTACCATATTACTCCAGAGGATAGTACTGGAACGATACCATATAAATTGTGCTCCATTTTGTGAGCAAAACAAAAAGCAACAAGATTTATTATATTGGTGACATCTTGATTCAAACGAATCAGAAAGCGAAAAGATAAAGACTCTGATAAAAACAAGGATATCACTAGACATTTGACGTGACATCTTAATGATATCTGTGTTCAAAAGCTACGCTATATACGCTATGGTAAATAATATAAGCCTTGCATGAATGACTTTTCCTAAAATATTAAACTGAATCTTCTATTTTCATTTTCGAAATAAATCATTAGCTTTCACTTTGTTTGACGACAAAATTCTGAATTTCAGCTTTTAGCTTTGACTACGAGATCATTATTTTCAATTTGTTGCATTGTTGGAAGCGTAAATGATTTTTAATCTTAGGAAGCTGAAGCTTCTTGCCATTTTATAAGTAAGTGGACGTTTTTTGCTTCAGATAGAAAGAAAACATTGGAGAAATATGAACCAATTTGTACAAAAAAGCTCTGTTCTTCTTATAATCAAGCATAAATCTATGCTAACTATTTTGTTTAAATAGAAGCACATTTTGTTTGTACCAATTTTGTGAATCTTTATATGATATACAGCATTCATTCTTTTGTGATAGATAAAAAGAAAAAAAAGAAAAAAGGATCATGAAATTTAATGATTATTTTGACTCTGGTTGGCTGACGACAGATTGTTTTTGTATTGTCTGCTCTGCTGTTAAATTTATCTGCATTCTTGACTTTTTGATCAAATGATGAGGGGAAACTGAGAAAAAATAATCGTCTTTTTGTTTGCATAATAGGACTATTGGAATTTATGGACAACTTTTAATAAATATATGTTCGTAAGACATGCGGGTACCTTTTATTTGTTATTTCTTTGCTCTTTTTATCTCATTTTATAATTAAAAAGATTATGACGTGATAAGGTAGTATGCATATTTCCAAATTAAAGATTATTTTTGTTACAAGCAATTCCATCTATTTGATAATCACTTGTTGTGATATTATGACCACAGTAACGTTTAACACAATTTTGCTATTCAGGGTCGAATCAAATTCCTAAGACAAGCGCATAAAGTCAAAATATGTATAACTGAAACCTTATATTGTTAAAATTGTATCCATAGCATTCGGATAATTATAATATGCGTATTCACTTTTTATGTCAAAATTGGCGAGTCACATTC
>JAQFYG010004848.1:0-10560 GCA_034694325.1 Entomobrya corticalis
ACAAATAGTTGTGCCAGTATCTTTGGGACCACGATTGCTTGGCTAGGATAGATTTCTTCGGACTACATATAATTATTCAAATTTAACTTATCTGCATAAGATGATAATCCGATGTTGAGTAGCCCCACAATCTCCAAAAAAATAACAGGAATTTATATGCGGTGGTCGGAAAATTTTCAGAAAACTGCACTTTTTCACAAAACTTAGTAATTGAAATTTAATAAAAACAGCACGAATAGAAAGCACGTTTTTTACTGATTATGATAGTGCTAAATTTAATTGGAAACTAAACCGTTTTACTACAAATAATAAATTAAAACTCAATATTTGACAGAGCTATGTAAAAACTCGACCGACCGCTACGACTTCTTCTTCTGTATTCCATATATGAGCAATATTCATACAACATTTCACTTATTCATGTTCCGACCTCCAAGGCGACATAGACTCCAGACCAGATGCAAGTGTAAATGTGCGCTTATAAAAATGTGACTTTCGTAGTTTTTAACATAAATGAAAATATTCTCAAATCAAAACTAGTGTGAAGCGACAACGCTGTCTCGTATGCAGTATACGTTTGAGTGGGAAGAGATATTCTGTTCTATCAAATATTGATATTAATATGCAGATATATTTGTAGATAGGCGACTTTTTCAAATGCAAAATTTGTAAATTATCCAGTTTTATAGAATTTTGAAGGCAACTTCATTTTAGTAATAGTAATTACATTAGTGAATCATGTCTTCCAGAAATTTAGACAAACATTTGGAATCAACGGAAGTGACAGGGTTGCAAACGTCTCAAGATTTATCCATCTGGAGGTATGTACACATTCATATTTATTAATAACTTGAATTTCAATGACACCTAATAATGAAGCATCTAAAATGAATTCTAAGCTGTAAACAAAAGTTTGCTTTCATATAAATCTATTGTCAAAAACTTAAAGAGGTACGAACGACGTTTCGTAAAAGGTGTAGTAAAACAATTTTTAAAACTTTTAAAAAGTAAATTGCAACTGCAATTGCAAAACAATTTAAACAATTTAATGTTGATCTGCCTATTGGTATCTTTAAATCCTCACTTGGATGACAGTTTCATTCAAGTAACTTAACAGTTTTTTAATAACAATTTTTTCAGTTATCGTTAAAATTTATCAATTTAAATGCTTAATAAACAAATGTACATGCTAAATCTTAGTTATATTTTAATTTATTTATATGATTTTGATTTGTGTGTACAAAATTTGTCTTCTATTCTGAAAACATTTTTACAAAGAATGAATTAAATGTGCTTAGAACTTGTACAAAACTAATACAATAGTTTCTAATCAATTGTTGAATGTTTCATTATTTACGCAACAAGACGCTTGGCAGAACGCTGGAAGCTTTGGTTGCAAAAATATTGGGCTGTACTGGGAACTGTGCAAGCGGGACCGTTTCCGAAACGAAGTCTTGAGTTTCGTTTTTATGCTTGTGAAGAAGTTGGGCTTGTTGGTTCTGATTCCGTTGCTCTGAAATATTATCAGGAAAATGTATATGTTGTGGCAATGCTCAATTTTGACATGGTCGGTTACCATGAGGAAGGCGTCAACGATATTGGGATCTATGCTGATTTTGGTAACCATGAAGTTCGTCAACTTATCATGTCGCTATTGGATAATTATCTTGATTTTGGATGGAGGGATGTGTCTTGTGGATATGATTGCTCTGATCATGCCAGCTGGAATATGAGTAAGTTTGATTGGTCACTTTATAAGTACTAGTTTTCACATTTGAAACTTTTGCCCAAAGAAAAAAATTGTTTCTAAATATTTCAGCCGGATATCCTTCAGCAATGGCAGGTGTCGTTAAATCGCACCCAGACATTCATACATCTGAAGACAGCATTGATTACGTGAACATGGTCCAGGTTAAGGAATTTATCAAACTTGCGATCGGATTCGCAGTTGAAGTTGCTGAAATGGAAGTATAATAAAATGTTGTAGTGTGCGCTTAAATAATGTGCTACATACTGCAACGCTTTACAAACAAACGTCAAAATCTTAAGCGTTTCCAATAGATGTTGGTCGTTGAAGCTCAAAATCTCATGATTACTTCCTGATGTCTTATTAAATTGGGTAGATCACAGATAATGAAAATTTCATTCCAGTCAAAATATTTCTACACAATATCATATATAATTTAGTGTTGAGTGTGTAGTGTTAGTGGATTATTTAGGGCAAAACAAAATAAGAACATCCATAGCAAAAATGAAGATATTATCAGCATTTTATTTAAAATTAAAATCTGTTATAAAATATATAGAATGTATCAACGTTATAGGTCATTTAAAACTTTTATTTTAATTTCTGAAATATTATAGTACATTTCGTGTTTCGTACACTTTTATAAATGATATAAATTCAAACTGCTTTTCCATTTGGAATACATATCTGGGGAAACAGTTTTGTAATATATGAAAAACCCCATGACTCAATTCTAAACAAAGCTTGAATACATATTCCTCTGATAAGAATATCCTCATAATATTCAAAAGCATTTGTATTACTGAAGTTTCCTATCGATGCAGATTGAAAATCGAAACTAATTACATGAAGTAATTGTACATTCATATCACAATAATTTGAAAATTTGTAAAAGATCCAGATTTACTGCCCAAAACCGACGGACCATATTTCCGGCAGAGTCAACTGGAAGAGTCTTGAAGAAATTTGGACTGATTCCTCAAAATATTTTCATTATTTTTTTCTGAACTGTAACTTATGAACTGTAAAACTAGCTGAAATGTAAAATTAATATGAATCGAGGCTTATGCAGGATTGTTTACTCAGAAATTGCTCAAATTTAAGAATTGCTGAGCAATTTCTTAAGTTATTCTTAAGCATGATTCACAATTGTTCTCGGCTTTTGCTGAGCAATTCTTAACTTTGAGCAAATTCTTAGCAAAAACTCACTGCCTGCGTTCTTGGGGCAAAATGATAGCAAGCTCAATGTACTAAAGCAGCAAAATTGTCCTATGTCTATCATCTGCTGTTGTTTTGGTCTTTGCATCAGCCATGCATTACAAAAAACTTTCCATTTTACCATTTTATATTCGAACTTCCCGAATCAATCAATAGTTGAATAGTAAATTAAATTTTGCAGGCATTTAATTTAAGGGCTGCTGAGATAAATTTTGGAGATTTAAGGAGTAATGTAATTTCTGACTCAGAACAGAGTCATATTACAATCTTCCACTCCTACCCACAGCCAGTTTGTTGATTGTTGTAGTTTAAAGGTAACGGGATATTTTTAAAATCGATTTCACTTACTGGAAAGAAATATAAGTTGTGAGTTGAGTGTTGTGTGTAAATGAGAATGTATTTAGTGCAGTATTTGAACTAGATGCAAGTTCACATTTGAAAATTAAATTGTTGATTTTATCATGTATCTCAAGAAGTCGAGGAAGCATTTTTTGTTGGTGTTACCACCATTGCTGGGGCGTCACACGGCGACTTGGAATTTTGTGCACTCTGTAAATGTGAACTTTGTGAGAATACATTGGTTTATAGTTTAAGGTTCCGTGTGAGGTCCCAGCATTGGTGATAACACCGGAAAATTAAACTTACGTTTCAATTCAATGGATTAAGTTTACATTTATTTTCCCTTCCGTTTACAATTTGATACAAATAAATACATAAATTTATAATGCTTATTTATATTTTGTTGTTCTTTCTTCAATTAAATTAGAATTTCTTGACTGGCTTTAACAGATGGAGGCTTTCAGACGACAAACTACAATCAATATTTAAAGTAATTACTTGGTGGTAACACTTTTAAAGGTTTTCACACAATTTACTGCACCAGAATAGGCTTTCAGGCATGAAAATTGTTTAAATGTGTTTTGTGTTTTGTGAGATAGAATTAGTTATGACTACTCTGGGCCAGTCTTAACTTTAAATAAAGAAAATGTACTCAAGTAAAAGTGTGTTTACGTTGTGAATAACATTATTCACAATGTTGTACTTGTACTTAAGCACAAAAAGTTGAGTAAATTCTTAAGAATTTATTTAAGAATTTGCTTAAATGTTTTTCTGAATTGGCATTTGCTGAGAATTTGCTGAGAAATTGCTCAACTAGAATGTGAATAAGCTTCCAGTACAACCATTAAGTTCTAAACATATTATGTCATTCATATCATCCCGTACGAAATTAATGTTTCTAAGACTTGAAGTTACATTTTAGTTCATTTTATTGGCAAGCTTATGTCAATAACAGCCCATTAAAGCATTTGTTTGTATTTCATTGTTAAAACATAAAAACGTGCAAATCCATTCGTCAAAGTACTTCTGAGAAAGATCATAATATTAGAGTTGCACTCAACAATATCTAAAGATGGTTTCAATTCAATTATAACTGTGGAAATTTAAGTTGATACTTTCTAGACCAAGTTTTACCATTCCTTCCAATACTTCTTCTCACCATTCCAGTTCATATCCTCAAGTGTAATAATCTTCAAACATTGAAATATTAGTTTCTAAAATTTATGTGATTATAATTTCTAGACACACAGCAGGTGCATTGGGGATTTCGTGATCATTTTGAAGAAACATTTGCAATTATATTTATATTGACAATGTACAAAACGATACTATGAGCATTATGATGTATTTTTCAATTATTGTTTTACACAGTTTTGGTACTGACAAAAATAATCAACCAAAAATTATCATAAGATCATTTTTAAAGTGTAATTGATGGAGATTGCCAAACGATGTTGATTTCGGAGATGATATTTCAAAAAAATGATTTATTAACTGTGACTTAATTTGCATCAAAATAGCAGCAGCTACATTAATAAACACTCAATCAAATAAATGCTTATTTGAAAACCCAATTAATCTTTATATTCTAAGCACAGTTACTACAAATCTTTAATCAGTTTTCATTTGTCGGAATGTATATATGTTTAACAAGCAGTAAATGACACATAAAATCCAGAAGATACGCTTGAGCTATCCGTGCGAAATAATATCAAGATTAGGTCATCACTTGAAATATGTAGGGATGTGACATCATCACAAATTCTAAAATTTGGAAATACAAAAAAAACAATCAGAATAATTCATTTTACTACAAACAGAACTTCTTAATGTAAATAAAATAAGAGGTCTCTTTACTCATCTTTGTTTACCTCCCAGTCTGTGTCCATATTCCAGAATCAGAAAATGATTCAGTAACATTAAAAGTATACACATTTAGAGCATCGTGACATCCTTCTAATCCGCCTCTTTTGTACCAAATATTATTTTGACCTTCACTATAAAAATTTCTGCTTGGAGGAAAAATCAAAGCTGATAATTCTAAATTGGCATAACTTCCGGTAAACGGATACTTATAATCAAATGCAGGAGACTCAATTATATGATGAGAAGACTCGTTGGCAGATTTCTCATTCCTTCCCGTATAAATTGCTTCATACTGCAAAGCAAATCCTGTAGTTATTTTTGTGGTATCTAAACTGGATGAGTGGAATGTCACTATGACAATGTTTGCATTTTCAACTTCAAAATAGCCATCAGTTGCCCTGTAAAAATATTTTTTCAAATAATTAAGTGTTCTATTGAGAAATTAAAATCATAACTTAAAACTCTTACGGTCTAAAAGTTGTCATGGTTAATCCACGGTCAACGCCAGTAAAAACAAGTTGTGGAGGAGACTCAGTATCGCTGGCATTGAACGGAGTTCCAAGATGTTGAATATTTATGTTGTAGCCAGTAGCACCAGGAACTCCAATCACCCACACACACCGTTCAAACGGCAAAATCGCTTCAAATGGTTTGTAGTAAATACCGCCATCATTTAAATTCAAAATTTGGCCACATCGCGGCAGAGTCTTGGTGTGGTCTTTATCATCTTCTAGAAAACGGTTAATATTTGACTGTTCTTTCACAATACGGACCTGTGCTGGATGCTTTGCTGTTTGCAGAGATTGAGAAAATCCAAGAAATGCCAATGAAATAAGAACATTTTGTAAATTTTTGTTCATTTTTGAAAAGATTTTACCATAAACTATAATTGTAAGAACCAAAATGCTAGGATATCCTATCAAACTCAAAAACAAGTCTATTAAGATTTTATGAATATAGTTGCCGTTTCATTCCGTTTTCAGCTTATATACCATGCCCAGAAGATAAAATCTGACGCAATCAAATGATTAATTGTGCTATTGATTTGAAAAGCAGCACAAATAATTTAAGTTAAGTACAGACAGGAAAATAATCACAAAAACAATAAAATGATTCTTTTTCCTGTAATTATACAAAGCAAACCCCTAAAATAGGACAGCACAAGCAGCATAGTTACAACACAGTGGACTTTGGTTTTCATTTGATAAGATTGTTTGCAATTTGCATTCATAATAAATTAAAGATATTTTGATGTCGACCTTCTATATATATTTTAAACTTCAAGTCAGATTTCCAATACATTTCAATGTATTCCTGACGTTTAAGTGATGACAAAAATGACGTTAAAATAACACTTAATTGTCAATTACTGATAAAGCAGTGATAAAGTAGGCAGAGGAAAATCAAGAAATATTTATGTTGTTATTTTTTATAAGACTTGATAAGTTTAAAATAACAGTAACAATTTTTTGCAGTGTTCTGAAGCAATCCAACGGAATGCATTGCAAAATGTCTGTAGATGTTAAACTTTTGTTATTGTGTCGTAAATGTTTAATATATCGACTAATTATATTAAGCACCAGCATCCTACAATATAGCTAGCTACTACGCAGTACAGAGTCAGATACGTGTAACGTCGCGCTACAAACACAAAATTGAGGAAAAGGGAATAATTAATCAAATATTATCTGCTTTATGCAGATTCACAAAATACTCTATACTCCTGATCGTGACAGTGGTGGAAATATGATAACATTTGCAGTGTACATAATGCTGTGGAACTATTTAAATTGGCCAAGCTTTATTTCCTGGAGACGGCCATCAAACAGTTAACAGAGTTTGCACAAACGTAAGTAAAAACTATTTTAAAGCATATCAAATGAATCAACTGAAGTTTATAATAAAACGTTTATAAATACTGACTATCAGGATGAGAACTGTGCCTTCACCAAACTAAAACTGAAGCCTTAGTCTTATGCTAATTATGCCTTTGCTCTCCATTTTTGGCGTACCCAACACTTTATTGCATAAATTCTACCTTTTTTGTAATATATACTTCCCAATGTAAAATAATGTACTTTTTACTGTAAAATGGATGACTTTTCACAAAATGTTGAATTATGCCATTACAGGACAATCTGAAATGAAATTCAGGGACACTGTCCACCACAATTCAGTGAAAAGTAATTGTTATTATAACTTTCAGGCATACAGCAGACGTGGTGTTGAATTCGTGATCACTCTCGCCAATATTTACGATATACAAGTTATACTAGTGCACTTTCCACTGGCTTTATGAAAATAAAAATATATTACGCATATTTGAAATTAGCAATCAGCTCATTGTCAGTATAATGAATGCAGTCATAAATGTTAAAGTTCCATGCAGTATGAAATGATTTTTTTTCTGACGGAGAACTTACCAAAATAATCTAGACAAAAAGAAGATGATCAACTACAAAATGTGTTAGATGCATTATATTATTATATTATGATTGCTCAAACTGCATAAATTTGTATTTTTTCTATTACCTTAGCATTTTTTAAATCATGATTAATTTACCATGTCAACTGCTCAATTATGATAGGTTAAATAAAAATGTATCACTCATGATCATGACCATCGAAACAAAAATTTGACATAATTTTTTAATTTTAATTTGGAATATTATTTTGAAATTTTACACATATGTTAACAACTAATAAAATTTAATATTGTTTAAGTACAGTTACTACAATATTTTAATTAGCTTTTACTATCGTAATACGTATGTTTATAACTGTTTTATTCAGCAAGAAATAAATGACATATGAAATCCAGAAGCCACGACTGAGCCATCGGTTTGGAATAAAACCAAGATAATTTCATCACTCGAGATCTGTAGTGATGTTATATCATTGCAAATTCTAAATTTAAAAATACAAAAAAATACATTGAAGCTAGTTTTATAGCAAAACGAGTAAAATATTTGGGTTAATTGTGCTCATCTATTTTACCTCCCAGATGGTGTCCATACTCCAGAATCAGTTGGCTGCGTAACATTAAACTTGTACACATTTAAGGTATCCAAACATGATTCTAATCCGCCTCTTTCGTAAAAAATATTGCTTTGACCTCCACTATAAAAATTATTACTTGAAGGAAACAGAAAAGCTGATAATTCTCTATCGGCATAACTTCCTGTTAGAGGATACTTAAAGTCAAACGCCGGAGACTGAATAATATGATGAGAAGACTCGTTGGCAGATTTCTCGTTCCTTCCCGTATAAATTGCTTCATACTGCAAAGCAAATCCTGTAGTTATTTGTGTGGTATCTATCATGGATGAGTGGAACGTCACTATGACAATGTTTGCATCCAAAATTTCAAAATAACCATCAGTTTCTCTGTAAAAGTTTAAAATATAGTTTATTGTTCTATTGAAAATAACTATAATTATAATTTCTTACATACTTACGGTCTAAACGTTGTCATAGTTAATCTACGGTTAACTCCAGTAAAAATCAGTTGCGGATAAGACTCAGTATTGCTGGCATTGAACGGAGTTCCAAGACGCTGAAGATTTATGGTGTAGCCAGTTGCCCTGGGAACTCCTATCACCCAGACGCAGCGTTCAAATGGCAGAATTTGTTCCATTGCTTTGTAGTAAATGCCGCCATCATGAAAATTCAAAACTTGGCCACATCGCGGTAGTGACTTGGCTTCATCTTCATTGCGCTCTATGTAGCGGTCAATATTTAGCTCTTCTTCCACAATATTGATCTCAGCTGAATGATTAGCATTTTGTAGACCTTGGACAACCACTATAAATGACAATGAAACCAGAATATTTAGTAACATTTTGTCCATTTTTGCAAATAACTTATTGACTGCAACCAAAAACAGTTTATTATGTTAATTTCTAGGACAATATTGCAACAATCTTATTATTATATTTGTGAATAATAACTAGGTTCCGTTTTCGGTTTATATACCTTGTCCAGCAGATTAAAGCTGAGGAAATGACATGATGAGTTGACATATATCCATATCAAAAATAGGAAAAATTAGGTTAAAACGGAACACGTATAGCTGGAGTACTGATTAAAAATATTATAATAATATTATTGTTATTCTTACCCAAGCAAATTTGTTGTTCTTTTGGAAGATGACGCACAAAACTAGGACAATCCAAGCAGTAAAAAAAACTGTCAAGTGTATGGACTTTGGTTTTCGATAAGCTTGCTTGTGATTTGCATTTACATAAAATTAAAAACAATGTTTTGATGTTGACCTTCTCTGTATATTTTTAATAGCAAGCCGGGTTTCCTGAATGTTCCAGAATATTCCTGACGTATTTAATAATGATGAAATTATGTTAAAATGACATTAAAATGTCAATCACTGATAAAGCAGTGAGAGAGCTAGGATAAATAAAGTAGTATATTATACGTAGTTAGTATTTAAATATGTACAATCTTTGAAAAGTTTGAAAGAACAGCAACAATTTTGCAGTAATTTGATGCAACGCATTGAAATACATCGCATAATTTTTCTGAGAATATTTACCAGTTATGTGAAAGCTCCTAGGGTTTTAGTCAAACTTGAAAACTTTTTGATTTTTATCTGAATAAATAGCATGCGGAGAGTCAAATGCCGTCATAAAATCATAGGTTGCGATTTCAAAAACTTCAGTACAGGAGGTCAAATTCAAGGGCTAATTTTGCAGGGATCGCCCTTGCTCCCCTTATTTTTGTCCCAGGACACTAAAAATGAGTAGATAATATTTGAATAAGTTAATAGTTTATCAAAATTCCACGTTTTGTTAATTTTATAAATATAAATCCATTTTTATGACGGGGTTTGACTCTCCGCATGCTGTTTTCTCAGCTCATAATCGAAAAGTTCGAAAGTCTGAATATGAACCTGGGCGCTTTTACATAACTGGCGAATATTCTCATCTGTGATGTTTGTTTTTGCGCCGTTAGTTTATTAATACCAACGGGTTAAAACTGCCACGTAAGACTGAACTTGATCACACCGCAAATGATCAACAAATCACAATTGAATCATGAATTTTCAAAATTATTAGATACATACTTCAATAAGGGTTGCTACTTTATTATGTGATGAATGTAATTTATAAAAACGCACAGGAAATAATAATATGTACGTAAGTATGGGGAAGATGTTTGTCTGTACCCTGTAGATACAACCTCTAGCGTCCAGACGCCGTATCTGATTTCAATCAAAATTGGTACACAGACTATCTAAATACCATGCTACTTTGGTATTGAATTTTGGTCAAATAGGGGTAAAACATATAAAAAGGTAGTTCGCTTCAAGACGCCAAGGTAGAAGGGTGTGAAAAACAAGATCGCTCACGAGAGGAGAAGCAAAGCAATGGCGC
>JAQFYG010004849.1:0-10560 GCA_034694325.1 Entomobrya corticalis
GCATTAATTTTTGTCTACTTCAGATGCTAGGTCGTCTTAACCCATAAATACCGAAAATATTTTGCATCCCGGGTTAAAGAATTTTCTATAATCCTGATGCATCTAAACAGAGCAGAGTTTTTTTTAAATTACAAAATAAACTACCAAACTACGTGATGTGATGTGCGGGATTACAATTTTGTGAAAATAATGCTTTACTGATTATACTCGCTCCAATTTTTATGAGCCCATTTTATTTTTTGTTTTTGTGATTATAAGTCAAAATTCATGTCGTTCTGGTTGCTTCCCTAGTCATGTATTCAATTTTTCTATCGTTTTTCCCTCCTCACACGTATTATTTGAGCATATTATATCTTCCTTCTGATCTATTACTACTATTAACACACATACACAACCTGACGTGCTGATATTTTTTACAGAAAACGTAATATCTACCTACATAATATCACGTACTGTTTTATGTCAGTTCAGTTTGAACAATGATGATGTAAAAAATCTTACTTTTTTCCTGGGGAGAAAAAAAGAAAAAAGATTTGAACAATCGGCTCCGCTTTTTTCAAGCAGTGTTTTTTAGTTCAAAGTTAGTAATATTATGGTATTGTTGGTACAGATTTAACTCTATTTTTTCTTATTTATCTATCCAGTCGTCATTTGAGATTGTGTGAAGCTGGTTAGAAGACTTCATCTGGACATATGTGTGTCCGCATCTATTGTATTGTGTTATGTAAGTCTTCAACTTTATTTTCTACATTTTGAAAAGTGAGAAAACTTTTGATTTAAGTCGAAAAAGAACAGCTTATTCTAAAAGAGTTGAAAAATAAATTTTTTGTAAACATAAACACAGTCAACAACAACAGTCTGAACAAAGAACCAAAAAAATGAGAAACATCATTGCGTACATCTGTTGCATTCTGTTTCTTTAAATTTTCTTTGCCTTCAGGCTTAATGTTGCACAAAAAGAAGAAAATCTATGAAAACATGGTACATTAGTGTAGACATGATATGGTAAGGGCACCTCAGTAATTAACATAGAATATAATTTTAGTTTTAAAAATGAAAAATAACTACATTGTTGTAACTGTTGTAGGCTATAATGTTTCTGTTTCTATTCTACCTGTGCATACTCGATCAGATATTATGCATAAATAAGATCTCTTTCCCGATGCTATTTCAATAGAAATTCAATCCCTACAATTACTTTGTATTGACAATTTATTCAATAATGTTAACAATCTAAAATGTAATGAATTCAATCGAGGTGGTGTGCTTACGTTTTTATAGATTGTTATAGAAAAGGTAGAAAGGGGCTGAATCTTTCTCTTTAGAGTACGCTTACGCTAACAAAAAAGTGAAGTTATGAACTATGAAGTATGGCAAGCAGAGGAAAATACTTTCTTATATTGGGTTTGCGTTTCGTATGCATATTATATTTTACAGCTATTCCTGCAAAAGTGACAGATTAGAACAAAAAATGTTTGATCTATATTATATTAATGAACATTGGCAATACGTTTTTTCTCTACTTAAAATATTTATTATCGTGACAAATATTCTTTTGATTTGTTGTGGTTTATTGTAGGATTATTGGTTTTTATTGTGCTTCCACTGTAGTACCAGTACCCTTATGTAGCCACGTTTTGTATATTATTCCTTCTTATTGATACCTCAATTGAATTTCCCTTTTGAACATATTGGTATTATTGTTATTTGAAGTTATCAATTGACATATTGCCTAATCTACGGCTTTCATCACGCTGCCGCTTTCACTTTACACTGAGGAGGTGTGGAAATATGTTAAACCAAATATTGGTAAATACTTTATGTAAAGGAGATATTCTTCAAATGCATAGCTATATTTTAGTTTTAAAGATTTCACTAGATTTTACAGCAATAAAAATAGAGTATTGGGCAAGTCAATCTTGCATATGGAATTTCTGACGTGACAAGTATATGAAAAAGAGCAACAGAAGAAATGCTGACTGCTGACTTATTTATGCTTAAAGGTGAAATGTAAAACACTGCCTTCGATATTCTCTCTGGAGTTTGAAGTATGTACCTAACAAAATCAATCATCGGATGACCATAACTTTTTTCTAAAAACAACGTTTTCGAAAATTGATTTAACTATATGAATACCGAAAGAGAGAAATCAAATAAAAACTGACATTTCGATTCAAATGGCATCGTAGAAAGAAAAACTTGAAAGAACAACAAAGAGTGAAAAAAAACACACGAAATATTATGGAAACATACAAATTAGTAAAACTAAGCTCATAGATAGTGGGTAGTTACTTTACGAGATGTTCTTAGTCTTTGATTTTTCAAACAAAAAATTAAATAGTGCTAAAATATCCAATCTCTTCTTCACCTTTGTTCATGCATTTTATAACAATAGAATTGTAATAAATCATTTCGCATTATTTACACTTCAAATTGTATCATTCAGACAGGGCATATTATTTCCCAGCTCCAAATGTCTACCATATATCCATTAAGAATTAAGAATCTTCCTGAAAGTGAGAACCACTACAATTAACCGTGGTGGTGGATTTCATAAGGCATTTTATCCTAACAAAATTTATAATGAAAAATGAATAATAATAAATCTTTGAAAGGATACTGCTATGCATATTATTGCAATTTATTTAAAGAAGGCATGGATCACAGATTCAAAATATGTATAACAAAAAAAGTATTAATCTGATCCTACTTAAGATTTTCGTCACACAAAAGTGAACTATAATAGCTTCACATAAGTAATTTACGTATTTTTTCTTTGCTGATAAACAATACAAAAGTATTGCAAAGATATCCTAATGAATATGCATACAAGCAAAAAATTTAAATTTGATCTGTTCGTCGAATAGACATGATTATTTAGACAAATGTATTATGCACAATACAAAACAATATGATAACTCTTTTTCAGCACCAATAAGAAGCTCATGTCATCAACAAACCAGCATTTTTTATACTTTCTACCCACTGAACCGACATGTACAATGTACACACATATGCATAAGTATTTCTCACATGCTAGGTAAAAAATAGAAGAAAAAAAAATCTCTTTTTTATCTTTTTATTTACTTTGCTGGATATGCATGCATTAAGTCGTGCATTGTATGTAGAATTGAGTATTCAAAAGTTATACAATATGCAAACGACTCATGTTTATATACCAGTGAAGAAGAAGGAGTAATATTATCAGCCAGCCAAAAAGCAACCCAACCCTTTTTCTCATCATCCCAAGCATAAAAATGTACATTTGGTATGCATGCTTATAAATTGTATGTCTCTTCAGCTACTAAACTGCTACCGTGTGTGTTTATAAAAAATCTTCTTTTCTGGATGGTGATGATGAGGAGGAGAATTTTTGTGTGAGAGAAAATAAAAGAAAAAAAATCATTCTTGGAGTCTTATATCTAAAAGCTTTATATTGTATTTTGGAAGGAATTGTATTGCATGGCTATGGCACTCCTTTTGTATTCATTTTTTATTGATGTTTGTTGGTGGTGTGTTGATGATGATGGTCCTACGTTCTTTTAACCACTGCTGCCTACAGCTTTAAGCCTTGCATTGTTTATAAAGAATAGAGGTTTTAATTTGAGAGATTCTCTCAAGAAAAAAAATCGAGAAAAAAACACTCAAGAAAGAAAAATGCATAAAAAATTAATGGACGCTGCACGGCTGGAATGCTACCGTATTTTTTATACATTTGCTTCTTATTCTTTTTTCATCTTCTGACTGATACGCTATACGTGATGCATAACATATATGTGTACAATTGTATTTTAATACCTGATACTAAAGAACTCATGGTAGAATGAAGATGATAATGATAATTTATTTTATACATCTACAGGTATATGTATTTCATGACTGCGTAGAGTCTGATTATCCAGAAAAAACAAGCATCCCTATAATAAATGGAATGTCAGAGAAATAGTATGTGGGAACATCAAAGTATAGTCAACCAACATTCAAAGAAAAAATCGGCTTATCATTTCCATCATCATCTTCCATGAATGTAATTTGATTTTTTTGTTTCAGGTATGCAAGTAAAAAACTTGGTAAGTTGAAGGAGTTATTTTCCCAGCATATAAAATACACAGTTTTGATGTATGTATACTTAATCTGCGTTTGAGTTTCATAATGAGAAAGAAGATATAGATGAGAGATAGAGTCATTTAAACTGAAGCATCACAAATAAAAAAATTTCATGACACAACATTAAAAGTTTAACTTTTCTCTTAAATGAATACATTTCATATTACTGTAAGTATATACTAACAAGATGTCTTGATTTTTAGAAAAACGAAGTAAAAAGTAAATGAGAATTTCTACAAAATATTTTCGTACCTAACAGGCTGTTGAGATTAAGGAACAGACGGAAAATTAAGTAGATGAAAATCAGAGCCTTTTATTTGTCTGACCAATTTGATCCAATTGGAATGATTCCAGTGCTCTCAATTTGAGGTCTCTTTTGGTAATCAGAATACAAAAACCCCATATTTATGTACCATGTACTAACAAAAGTACGTTTAAATATATTGATATTAAGTGCATTCCACCATCAGAAAATAACAGCGTTTACGTGGAGGGTCCAGATTGATTATAATGAATAGAATACTTCAACTTAATATGAAGTAATAGGGGAAATAAGTAAATATGAAATAGAGTAGAAGTGAGTGTAATGTTGCCATTAAAACAATCGCACCTTTTTACTGTTGTTCCTCATTTCTTGCACGCATAAAAAACCACCAAACAATAACTAATATCAACATTGTAACATCCATCACGCACAAAGTCTACAGTCTAGACTTTGGACGTATGTCTCCTCTTTAATTTCAGATCGAAGGATGAAAGCTAAAATGTTGAAAAACGTATTTGATTTGGTGTATCATTTGATGTGCTCTGTTATCACTGACAGTACTGTGATTATTTGTTAAAGTAGATAACTTCTACTTTAGTAAAAATATAAGTTTTACTAATAATTGGTAGATAAAAAATATACGAATACGAAGACAATTCAAGTGTCTTTTAACAGTAAATATCTAGTTTTATAGTGACATAATACTTATTAAGAAAATAATATTTTTTGCCACCAGCGTCATTTAATTCAACATTTTCAATGAAGCTGAAAATAGTAAGTGCTTTAGCGTGGAAAGCTCATGTAGATTTGTTTTTTATATTCTGTTCTGTGCAGGCTGTGCTTCATTCCAGACACAATAAAATAAAACGACAGATAAAAGATAATTAAATCTTTAGCCAGCTCAATGATAAACAAAGAAATGACAACTTTGATTGCAAAAAGACATCACCTTGATTTTTCAATTCCCCAATTTTATAATAAGTGTTATAAAAAAATATTGTTATACAGCCATGTGAGAATCAGAGTCACTTTTTAACTTATTTCTATGATTTCTAGAAAATTGCTTCAGAGAAAGGATAACAATGGATAACAAAATTTACAGTTTGAGTGTCTACAAATAAACCCATCAATTTTAAAGAGTTCATATTACAAAGACTTAGAATGTTGACAATTAATAATTTTATTGATTCTGAATTATTGAGGAACACCAAGGCGTTTGATTGAATTCAAAAGTACCACATGCTCAAGAATGTACACAAATTATTGAATAATGCAAGAATTCAAATACAAAAAAGCTCTTTCGAAACAGAAATTTTTATAACAAAAACAAAATATTTGCATTTATCCTTGGTATATAATTGATAATGGTGGTTAAAATAAGAAAACATTTTCTTAATAATGAGAAGATTTTTGTTGTTTTAAGAATTCAGTGGATTTAAGAATTTTAAAACCTTTTATTTTCTACTTCGTTTGAAAGACAAAAACACAGAAGTCAATTAAAATGTGTTTTTTTCTTTCTCAAGTTGACGAAATTCTCAAGTTTCTCAAAAATATGTTTTTACTACATTTTTAACAAGGTCTTTGTCTAAGAAAGCTTCACTTCAAAGAAAACTTCTATTAGTGAATTCATTACAGAAGTAATTTTGAAGGTTTGCTAATTACACGTTGTCGTAAATAATCATCACAGAGACGAGTAATAACATGATAACGATAATGGTTATGTTATTATGATGCTTGTTTGGAATGGAAATTCTTAGAGAGCAGCGAATGCATCGCACAATAAGAAACGCATCTCTATAAAAAAAAGTTATATGATTGGCACTCACAAAAAATGATGAAGTAGATACCTCTCACTATCAATCACCAGAAAGTATTTTGTAGTTGCTAGTATTTTACTTGACTTGAATGTCACTTGTCGTGTGACGTACATTTTTTATACAAATAGCAGGTGGAAAGATCAATCAAGATAACATGAAGCCGTGAGAGCCAAGAACCATAAAAACAGTGCTGCTATAAAAACTTTTTTGTCCGGGACAGCAAAAAATATTATTTTCCCAACTTCATCGAATTCAATCTAGAAAAAGATTACAAGCAAGCTGTATGAAAATGAAATGAAAGATATCGTCACAAAAAAATGAATGCCTTGGTTGAAAAAAAGCTTATACAATCAGTTAAGAGATTTCTTACGCACAAACTTTAGTTAGGTACAAGGGGAATAAGACCTCTTGCTGATGAAAGCCGTGTGATTCGACATATCAATGTCCTGACCCCTGCCATCAAAAAATATCTTGTGCTTTCAAACCGATGCCACAATAAATGAGACATGTAAAAAAATTACCACGATTTACGTTGTTTGCTTATTACATGTATATTTTGTGAGTAACATTTTTATGTTTTGAGCACTTTTCAAGAAACAAAGAACAAAAAGTCAATTTTTTGTAGTTGACAGTGGAATGCATACTATTATGTTTACATACTTTCCACTTTCAAGTACAGGAAACTTGTAAACTGGCAAAGGAAATTCGTTATTTAATGAAATGCTTTGAATCTTCTAGGTTTACACGCAGACAAATTACGTTAATTTTCAATATTTTAATTCTGTAATAAAAATGGAAAAATACAAATCACTCTTGTGCTTGATCGATTAATTATTCTCTCACTATCACTATATTCTCATGTCTTTGAACTAAAAAATGATCAGTGATTGAATATTCAAGAAAGATATTTATTTTAAACATATTGCATTACATAACTTATCCAATGGTTTGGTTTATTTATCAATCATAGACATGTAGCATGCGCCAGCCCTTTCTTAATGTCTGTCTGCTAAACAGTTATGATACATACATAACGATATTTGGTAACACAGTACCAGCTTCTTTTGAGCATTATATGCAGTATATAAAAATTATAAATTCAAATTACATCTCAAGGCCTCCACTTGCTTATGCTCAAAACGGTACATTACTGGAACAAGTGGTGTGGCAGTGTGGCGATGGACAAGAATAACGATCCTTCAGGCAACCCAAAATAATAATCAACTAAAGAACCATGAAAAATGGTTGGACACTAAACAACATCTGTCGGTCATTCTTAGACTCCAAGTTTCAAATGCACCGGAGGAAAAAATCCATTATAATATGATTAAATCTCAGTCAGTGAGGCGAAAAGCCATAAAACACCAGAGAACTTTTCGTGTTTAGCAGGCTGCCAAGCAGAACCTCGGTATTCAGGACTGGAAAATAAAATTTTCAAGTTGGATAGATGATCATTGTAGTAGGTAAAACAAAAGCATAAAAGGCGGAGTTGGTGAAGAAACAAAAGGAATAGAGAATGATGATGATGGTGCATATGAATTCGTAAAAAGTTTTGTAGTCAAGAAAAAAGGGTACAAAAATTCATTATTTTTTGTTCGTTGTTTCTTCAATTCGATTCTTTGCATCATCAGAAGTAGAACCCTATCCCAGTAACTTCAAAAGTCTTTACAAGTTGCTTATGATATAGCTCACGACAACGCTGAAAAAACGTGATAGGCTTCATCCGCCCATCTAATTGTCTGACTGACGGTATCTCATTCTGTGCTGGCTTGTTTTTATGAAGTGAAATCATTTTCTGGGGTGCTGACGGTACAATATTGGATTTTTGTTGTTACATATGACCTTTGACATTAATCTACCGGTGTTTTTTCCTTTGGTAAATAATTTCCTTTTGTTGGAAGCTCGTGACGCTTTGCTTGAAGCAAAATTTTTATTTTGTATGGATATGTGGCTCGTGCTGCATTACATTACGGATAAATAGTGCTTCAAGTGTTTGGATGAGAATACTTTTGATAGCAAAAATTCTCGTCAATATTGGGTTTCATCAAAATACTTCCGTTGCATAAAACAAGCGTTATTTAGGAGTTATCAGTATCGCTCTGTAGTTGTCAATTTCAATCAAATATCTTTTTGTAGTTTTGTATTTCCTTTATTATGATAAATTCTTTCTATTGTTATAAATCTAGATTTTCATCATGAAATATAATTTTTCCAATTTTACATTTAATAGCTTTCTATTTACATTATGATTCCTTTGATTTCTTGTTTGTTAGTGTAAAAGGTCAGTATTTCCAATCTACTTCAAGTATGTCAAGTTTCAGACTATAACTTCAAGTTTTGCGGAATGTTATCATTTATCATTCATTAAATTTCATAACTATGTGGGGAAAATTTTTATTTATGAATATTATATTTTTATTGAACTTTGCGTTTACTATATGTGAATGGAAATTGGCTTTGATTTTCCTGCTTTGATGTGAAAAAATCAGCACTTACACTAACACTATTTGAAATATTTCCTGATATTTTAGGTGGTCGTAAAGAAAACAAATCTACCTTTGTCCACCCCAATTCCAGTTGAAACTAAATATTTATTTAAAATTGAGGATTTAGAAAGAGAGTGAACACTACTCAAGGAAAGAATTGGGCCTTTTCTCTCTCAGCTTTTATTTTTTGCATTATAGGAAACGCCTTTATAAATCATCTTCAAAGATTTATTCCAAAAATGATTGAATTTTTTTAGAAAAATGACATTACTTCCAGATTTCTCTAGAAAATTGTATAAAGCTCCTATTTGCAATATAAACTTCCTCGTATCTTCAAAAATAAACTTGCTGTGAAAATTTTAAAGTGGAAAACAGGTCTTATTTCTTCTCTTTTCTTGTTGGAAATCTTCTCTTGAGAAATAAAAATGGATGATATGAAGATAAACTATAAAAATTGCGTACACACAAGTTCTTGCATATTCTCTGTACATGCTCTTGTTGTCTGCCTGCATCAGAAAATTGAAATCTGTTCGTTGAACCCTCACCCTCCAATAATTCAACTCATATAGGTAATGTATATGCAATCTACAAAAATATATAACGTCTTATGTCCGAACTCTACTTTACAAGCAGTCTCCAATGTACTTCTTCCTGTCCTGAAACTGAACATTTTCCTCAAAAATGGAAGTTGACAGGTTGCATTTATTTATTTTTTATATTTTTCTGAGAGTGTTACCGAAAAACGCAGGGATTGCATTTTCCATACAACACTTCTTTACTCGACATCATTGAAAACCCGTATCCAGTAAAGCTCTAATACTAAAGTGAGCAAGCTAGTACATAAATAAAACGAGATGAATGAATTATAAAGTAAACACAACATTTTTTCTTACATGTTCCATTCACATTTTGGCTGACAATCCTATTTGTGTTGGTGGTAGTGGTGTTGTTGTTGCTACCATCAGTTCCATTTGTATTTGCTTTAGGTACATTCGGTTGCGTTTCACCCTTGGATCCTATGTAGTTGAAACAGCATTAGCATTGGTAATGACCTCAGGGTCAAAGGACCACCACCACAGGAAAAAAAAGAAATGTGTTTTATGAAATAAGCCCTCTTATTACCTCCAGAACAAGACGAGGAAGATGTTGTAGAGGAGGCTGATGGTGAGTTGGGTCCTGTTTGGATTCCACCACTGTTATTTTTGGTATCACCGTTGCCACCATTCCGTGACGAGGAGGATGTGGATGAAGTGGATGATGATGATGAATTACCATTTTTACCAGGATCAGCCATAGACGGTGATGCACCAGCCTGGAGAGACTCCGTTAAGCCATCTGGATTCATACAATAATTCGAAATACAATACATATATCATGAGGCTTACATTTAGGTGAGTATATACTCATATTATTATACTGGAGAAATATATAAAATCATTAATAAATTGTATTAAAAATGCTTTTCTCATTTTCCCCGAGTTTGTGTCTGTTTCTTCTCGATCATCGCCATCCACCAATTTAAAGCGTGATATCAAATAAATAAATTGTACCTATTACCGTTTTATTTTCGTTTTTCATGAACATGTGGTAACGACAAATTAAAGGAATTAACAGTATGATAAAAAACAGATTGCTATTATTATCGGAGTAACACATGTCTGGCCATAATACATGAATTGTGTCAACACCATGATCTGATCTGAAATACCTTTATTATTGGTTACAAAATGACGTGTGTCAGCTTTTAGAATTAGTAACGGTGACCTATAGAATAATAATCATAAAGGATACTGGATGTGGCATTTATTTGTCATACTCATCTCGTTTTTGTATGGGTATTTGTCTGAATTTGTTAATTGTACAAAACTATGTTTGAGTACATCAT
>JAQFYG010004850.1:0-10558 GCA_034694325.1 Entomobrya corticalis
TACAAACAGCATATTGACTATTGTCAGTGGTTAGTTTCCATTCAAACATTTTTATGAGCCCCCTTCAGGGAAGTTTTCCTATCTACTGAAGTTTAATTAGCGAAACAGGATTTGCAGAGAGATAACCGATCAATCCAGGTAAAATGAAAACAGATGCAAAACTAACATTTTCCTTCTTTTTAAGCTAATACTTCTCATTTACAAATCTGTAACTTCACCTACATATTTATCACAGAATTCTTCTATATCTATTTGTGTACATAACACATTATTTATTACTTTATTATTTAGAACAGCTCATATTATGTAATAGCTACCTCATCATTTATGTAGTAGTGGGTATGAGGGCATTAACCTTGACTTTCTTAATCCTAAGGGACCGGTGACAAATTCAACGATGTAGAGATTAACTGTTCAAAATGACCGTAACATCAATTCCAGCAAATGCTCATATAGTAAAGACAGATAGAAATGTCGCATGCACAGTACATTTTATTAGATAGAAAAATCAATATCTATACATTCAACTTTACGTATTGCAATAACTCAATTAAGGTGCAAAATTTATCTTCAAAAGTTTCCATCCTTTCTTTTACTATTTCAACACACGTCACTGTAAAACATTTTATTTTGTCATGTACGATGTCCTGAAATTTTATACTTTCATAAAAAAATAAACATGCAAAACATTTGCCTACTTTTCAAGCTACGCCAATCCACAGAGCCTATTTTTACTTTACACAGCGTAGTTAAATTGAATATTTAGTCTACGAGACTAAAAATACTAGAAAAATCGTGAACGACCCGAGGAAAATGCGGGGTTTCTACTACAATATTCCATTATTATAGTTGCTTGCTAAATGATAAGAAGAAGAAAGAGTATGAGACGGGAAGAATTCGCTCATATAAGCAAGTATGCGGGTACTTGGCAATTTCCAAGCGCATATTGTGCATAACTCTTTGTATATTCAATAGTAAATAGGTACATACGGCTAATGTTTAAATACCTAATCATATTCCATATTATTACACTGACTTGTGAATGCATCTCGGCGGAGCGAGCAGTGACCCCAACAACGGGACTGGAGAGAAGAAAGGAGTAAAGAACAAGTTGAGCTTATAAATAGCAGCTGAGCAGTACCATCATGTTATCACTGTGGAGTAGTAATAGCATTTTGCTGTTGAGAGCGTGAGTGAAATGGAATGTTCTTATGTATTCCCTTATCTCTTCCAAAAAATTTGAACTGGGCTCTCTGGCCTTTGAAAAGGAAGGCCGTTTCGGGAAGAAAGGCATAGGCACACTCAAAAACACAATATTCACTCCCTCAAATTCAAAGCCAGTCATGTCACTCAACATCGCACAAGCACATATATACAAGTTGCAAGTTCAAGTTAAGTTTGTATACACAGCTTATGGTCTACTGCTGGTATTACTGTATAATATGCTGGTGTATATTTATAGTATATAGGCTTGGCTTAATATAATGTATCAAGGATAAGATGAAAGGAGAAAGTTGTCGACTAGGGAAAGATTGGATTCACATCTTTCAACAAAGCACAGTTTAAATGCATCATTATATCACACCAAGTCATAATATTACAAGACACATGTACACAACACATTCACTAACTCAAGAACTCTAGACTGGGCCAGTCAAAAGAAAACTAACTCGAGATATAACCCGACAACAACAGCGTAAAAGTAAAGGCATTATTATAACAGGATATATAGATAGTTCATCACAGAACATATCTACAGAAAACCACTTACTTCTTACTTTTTCCCTTTTGAATTTGACACAAAAGAAGAAGAGTTTTCAGAAATTGCATTTGCTTCCTCCTCCGCATCTTGAAGAGACTTTTCATTCATGGCATTTTTTAACCACTACCTTATGAAATATAAAGCCGTATTCCAGAGCCCCACTATTTTATAGTAAGTCTTTGACGAGTGTAAAAAGATTAAGGTTGATAACTTTCTCCTTCAAATAATGTACATCCTTTATATAACTTTATGCCCTGTTTGTTGAATATTTTACAGTGATGGTGTTTTGAATCTGTTTTACTTTTTCACCCATCTCATCACTGTCTCCCATCTACTTTTGAGAGCAAAATAGAATAGTCATGGAGGAGTTGTCATTACCTTTTTTCAAATGAAAATGTTGCACAAACCCTTCTAGGAAGTTAAACTAGTTCAAGGAAGTAGAACAGTTGCTCAAATTGATGCGTTCCAATTGAAATATGTATTACATGTTTACATTTACGCGCATCCTTACGCATGGTTGGCCAATTTTTAGTTAAAATTACTATTTGCGCAACATACACATGTTGGGCAAACTTTCATTTTGAATAAAAGACGTGACAAGTGTTGTTGAACATTTCAATAAATAAGATGCTTGCTTATTATACACCGGATATTTTTCTTTCAAACTTGCTATCTCAAATCCAAAGAGAGTTTCACAGATACTTCCTTTTCATTTCAATGACAAGTACTTCACTAAAAACCGGTTCCTTTTTGCGATAACTTGTAATCTAGCCTTTCAAGATGAGTGTATGAAAATGAGAAAAAGTCGTGATCTACTTTTCGAGCATTATTAAATGCTAACTCAATGAGAAATAGGACATAGCATACTAAATATATTCTGCATATACGCAACTAACTAGCAAGTTTCAAACAAAACTAAATAAAATTGCGATATTCGAGAAAATTTAGAACCCATAACTTAAACGGAAGTAAAAGTAAATGCCACATCGTCATAAAACATGCTTGTTAAAGAAGATCTTTCAGTCAAAATAAATAAATAATGCTGCTTATTCGCGTGTTGTTTTTATTATTATTTCTGAATTTAACATAAATACCACTCGTACCTAGAATTGTATGTTTTGAGTAGAGAATATTTTCTTTGTTGTTTTCTCTAACGATCTTATATCTGTATAAACTAGCTGTATATATATTTATGTATATATACATATATGTATGAGCTGAAATACTTCTTGAGACGGTTTATTTCTCAAGAAAACAAAAACGCAATGCTGCTAAGTCTAACAACATGAGTTATCCACGTGAAACTTATACCTTGCTTATCTCTCTCGTAATAATAGTGAAGCAATTTCCCTTTCCCAGTTTTTATATACTAGCCACACAGTTAGGTATTACATCCTAAGCCTTTCTTTTCTTCATATTACCGTTATCATATTACAAAAGGTACTCACACCATATTAGAATCCGAGAGGACAAGGACATTTCATCGTATTATGTATCTATGTACATGAATTTATACAAGGAATGAAATAAAAACGGGATTTGGCGAGTGGTGAGGAGTTGCAGGACATTATTATTGCTCGTCCATGAAATTACACGTCTCCTCCCTTCATCCTTCTGGTCTTCTTACTTTACTGAAAACCCTCATGTTATTTTTCTCTCTGAATAAATACACATATTGCACAAAACTTCTATAGACATTCACAGAAACCAGCAGCAGACCAGATAATATTATATTATTGTCCAACAAGCCTACAAACAAGGTGAAAGCAAAAAAAGCAATGATAGTGCTACTCCGAAAAAGATGTTCACTTTCTCTTATTATTCTTGTCGTTCGAGTTGTTATACTTTTTTCCTCCCGCCACCAGCACCAATCCCGAGCAGATAATATTGTGTAGCTTCATGTTTATCTACATACTATACTTGAGGAAGGCAGGCATATCCACATTTTGAAAAAGCAATAACAAAAGTAAGAAGAAGAGTAGAAAGAAATTCAGCACAACTATCTCCACTTTTCATCTCCTTCCTTTCCTCTTAAAGCTGCTGTTTTTCTCTTCTTACTTATTATTATATTATAAGCACTTGTACATATTGTTCTAACGACTGGTATATTTGTATTATGTGGATGATTCTAAAATATATATTTGTGAGGGAATAAAAGAGAACAAGAATTGTCACAAGAGAGAAAAAACAGCAGTACTTCTTTACTACATCTTCTACGTACATATATTGTCCCATTCCCAATGTCTTGGCAGCTCAAAATGAGGAGTTATGAGCAATCCCACGCGGTTCAGTGGAAGAAGAAGCAATTCAGTTTCTCTGTTGGTGGTGCAAGTTGATGACATATAATATGACGACAGCATATACCTACATATTCTTTTCTACATAATTCACCAGTTTTTTATTTCCATCATATGAGCAGGAGTATGATGATCACCATCTGATCATCTAGAAAGAAGGAGCGAAAAGAAATAAAAATAGTTGCTGTTTTCTTTATCTCTCTCTCTCTCTCTTGCCGGTTTGTTCTTTGCATTGGATCGTAACCATATATTTCGTTATTTTTTGCTGTACACCATGATTTCGATGATGCAATAATGCAATGGCCATAACTACCTCCTAAATGTCCTGTAATGGGTCAGTTCTGAGTGATTTTGATCTGTCGTCAGTCTTTTTCAGAAATGTATGGGTCTCTGTATGTGTGGAAAACGGAACAAGTTGTATAAAGAGAAAAGACGATGACAGGAAAGTTTTTCCCCTTTCTCTTCGAACGATGAACGACCGACTTTGCCATTTTCTTTCTCATTTTTTTCTCTAAAGTCTTTATATTATGTATATATGTATTATAATAACGGTTATATCTTTAGTCTGCAAATATTTTAAGGAAAAACTTTTTAGCAACTAGTACAGAATAAAGGACTTACATTCACGCCAAGGCTATCAAGGAGAATGTAAGACAATAATATTATTTTTTTGGGTAATTTTCCACTGCTACCAGCTTTTACTACCATGAGCCATAACATAACTGCATTTTCCTTCTCTTCATTCTACACGACATCATAACATTATCATCGTCTCCGTCCCTTAAGGGCAGACAAGTATCCTTTCCATTTTCTATACCATCTTATGAATTTTTGTAACTAAAATAATAACTGGCTGGACGCTGCTGCTCCTGTGAAAATAAAGAGATGAAAGCTATATATACTCCGTAGTAAAAATGTTGGTTGTAAAGATGTTCAGGAACAATTTTCTCTGAGAGATCGGAAGAAAACGTATATAAATATTCGGGCAATGAAAAAGACACTAAAAGAAGATGGGATTCTTTCTTCATGCATGTGTTTTCTTCACATATATAAATTTAGTATGATTATTATCCTACAAGTAAAATTCTTCTCAGTGGCTGTCCTTCGTTTTTTTGCCTGTTTTCAAGAAATTTTCTTTTCTTCTTGTGTAATTTCAAAGGAGAAATGAGAAAAAAGAATGGCAAAACTCTGAAAACTATTACAGGAGCTACTACGGCCACTAGTGACCCAACCACACGTACACACGTTAAATATGTAGGTATATCCGTCCGTTCTCACTTTTCTTTTATCTCTGCACGGAATCATTATTTTATCACTTCAAAGTTATTAATAGGTGTGTGTAGTGCTTTTATATTGGTGATGATGATTCAGAGCAGAATCTGTGAAGAGAACCTGAAGTCTGAGAAAAGCCGTTTCACAAGTTATAGGAATTCTTTGAGAATTTTTCTCATCCTGCTGTACTACACATAGTGTCCTGAAAAGATGACAATAAGAACATTTATTGCTGTTCTTAGAGTTTTTTATGAGAAAATAATGAATCACATGGGGAAAATACTTCCTTCTTGTTTGATTTATCAGTAATCAATAAATGATCCTCTAGAGATTCTTTGTTTTAAAATTGCAAAAAAATCTGATAAGCGTTTAGAGAAAAAAGTAAAACTGGTGAAATACTCAGTAAAATGTAGAAATAGGCGATGGAGAGAATTTTAGGAGTAAACAGAAAAGTTGGTGAAATCCCTAGTTTCAAGTTTAATTTTTCTATAAAGCTTATCTTACTGTTGAATGAATGTGACAACTAGCGACAAAACAAAATGATAAGAGTTTTTTCGAATAAGGCTATCCTGCGCAAAAAAGTTACAACAGGAGACAATCCTGAAGTTTATTTTAAAATAGGAGGATGCCTTATACATAAGAAACCTCGAGAAAGGTGAAAAATAAGCTGATCAATAACTTTAAAGAGGTTTTACGAAAAGCTTTATAGTTTTATGCTGAAACTTTTCACGAGTTTACTGCAAGTATCCTGAGCACGCACAAATAGATAGATACACATACACATTACCAAAATATCGCCAACTTTTTCCATCTGCCCCTCTAAAACAGCAATATTGCGAGTAAGTACTGCGTAATATGACAAGACTGGTGCAACACAACATGATATCATATAGCACCGCCGAAAAAATCTTATTTGCCCCGCACCGTCGCGCACAACAAAAATAAGCGATAAAACCTAGAAATAAGAAAAAAAGTGGAGACTGGAAAAGAGGCAATAACAAGAATGCACGAGCCAATTTCAGCACTCTTTTTTCTCCCTCCTCTCACTTTTCTCTCTGAGCAACAAAACTTAAAATCTTAATTTAAAGGGTGAAGTGTAAAATTTATGGACCATTAAATTCGATGGACCGTACAAAAATTATATTTCAGAGTAGCTTGGCCCGGCCCTAGCGCGATTATTTTTCTTTCACTTTATTTTTGATTGGAGTGTGCAATATTCATTCACGAAAGAAAACACAAGTACAAAAGAAAATGAAAAAGCAGCGTTACCGTTCCAAAAAATGAAAATGTTTTCGCTGTGAACGGAGAAATATATGGTCAAAATTTTTCAAATAATTCGCCTTTCCCATTTTTGTGAACCGGCCACTACATTGTTTGTGTAAACGTTGTTTTTCTCCCGGTATACCTTTACAATGTACTTTTTACTATTATTGTTATTATTACATTGCTTAAAAAATACTAGACATATTTTTTGTGCAAAAAATCGCTCTTCGAAGAGTAGAAATATATGTATGTATGACAAATGAAAGCAGAAGACAAACAATGTACGTTAGACGACCTACAACAAAGTAGAGTGGTGGAGTGCCCCCACTACAAGGCTAGCAGGGTATCTAAAACACAAAGGGAATCATGATGATGATGGTATTGTGCAAGCATGACAAACATTTATTCTGAGGATGTTTTTATGTTCCCGCATACAATTGTTCAGAAGGGACAATGGGGAAAGGCAAAGGCACCACATACACTTATTGTGTTCTGATAATAGATATGGTAAAAAGGTACCTACGTGTTTTGTAAGTATCTCGTAATATAAGTAATGCAACGCTCCAAACTATGTAGGTACACAGAAGTATTTTATAGGCATGCTACAATTTTCTATAACATACAAAACAAAAAACAACAACAAACATGAACAAAAGCAAAGGAACTGCTATATATAACTTGTTGAGAGAGTGAAAGAGGATAAGCATTTTTTGTTGGTAATGGGATCATGCCGTTTATGATAGAATGTTCGCTGTGGAATTGCTTCTATACGAAAATACATTGTATGGTAAATAGAAAATCCGTAAATCGATATGCAATATTAATTTTATGGCAAAGATGTAGATTACTCCCTGTACCCGCATAATACCTGAATTTATGCTTTGCCCCAGCTACCACACGGCACTACCATCATTTTTGGAATCTCATTCGGCTGTATTGGGATTGGTGTACCTCGTTTTTGAAACCATTCCTTTTGAGACCCATCTCAAAAACTGTTTGAAATAAGTGCGGTGGGGGGAAGGGAATAGTAGTAAGCACGGTAGTAATAAAGCGGCGGAAGATGACCCAACTGTTAGATGAGCACAGGTACAGATTTTCACTATGCTGGTGTAAAAAATGAGATGAATGACCAGATCAGCATTTTCGTTGGGCAAGCTTGAAGGAAAAACGGGATTATTTTTTGTTTGATGTTTTTATGGTCTCTACTGGAATGGAACAACAAACAAGTCATGGAATAAGGGACTACATAGCTCAATGTAACACGTAACAATGGCGCCTTTGTGTTGAAAATCAAAATATTGATCGCCAATCCTTTCATTCCATTATTACCACTGGAATCCGCATGTCTGAAAAATAAAAAGCAGAAAATCATACGTTATACAACAGTGTGTCCACCGGCGTTATATTTTTATATGATAAAATATGCTTACCTAATTTATGTCCGTTGGAATATGATTGGAATGTAATCCCATTCTATTTGATTTGAATGTTAAGCTTCAGGTGAAATTAGGTGAATAAAATTGGATTCCTGAAATTTGAAAATTCCAAACAATGGAAAATTAGAATTACGTGATCGAAATCAGCGCATTTAAAAATGTAACAAATACATACGTATTCTGCAAACAAAATATATTGTACTAAATCCGACGTTACCATTTAAATCTGGAAATAAGTGAATTCTTTTTAGATAAGTTTATGTTTTTTATGTTGCGCAATGCCTGCAAAAGAAACTTAACCAGTCTTGGATATGACCTAGGATTTTACTATTTTTGTTTCAAATACATTTTTTGTAAATGGAATCGTATTGGCTACTCAGATTCACATAGGTTTATACTTATTTCGGATTAGATCACATTCACAAGAAACAAGAGCAGATTACTTTTCCCCACCATCAAAGCAGCATCCTTTCCAGCCATGATATACGCAAGTCATAGAATAAAGAAGAAATAATATTGAAAAATAACGATAAGGAAAGGTAGACGGCAAACATAAGACAGTGTCTACATCATACCTCAAAAGAAGTACGAAAGTGAGAAAGTTACTAGAAACAGAATAAAATTGTGATTTTTATTAGAAGAGATGATGCTGATGCAGCAGCGTAGGAGTTTTGTTCTCTCATGGGATTTATTTTTGTTCTATGATTCTTGTAAAATAAATTCTCAAAGGTGTACATAACTCTACAGAGCACATTCCCGTCAACTAAAAAAACTCCTGCCACTGAGAGTAGTAAAGAAAAGAAAGTCAAAAGAAGAAATGGCACACCATGTTTGTTTTGTTGTAGTAGCAGCTGCAGCAGAACAGTCAAGTCTCCCATTTTTATAGATCTCTAACGTAGCAAGACGAATGCAATGACAAGGGTGAGTAGCAGAGAAAGTATGTCGTATCGGTGTAGCAAACAAGTATGAAGTGGTGAGAGTGAAAGTGAGATGCGCGTAAAAGGGAAAAATAAAATATATATTAAGGTATTATGCTTTATGAATGCGTAGTAAGTAGTGTTAGACGCTATATTATAGGATTCAGTCAAGAGCATAAAATGCGATACCCTTGTCCCTCGTCTTTTCTCCTTCAGCTCCTGATAAAAGAATAATACACGGACAGATGAAAATGAAAAGAAAAAAGAAAGAAAATACACCGAGGCGTGTATATAAAACCATTCAAGAAGAAAAGTGAAAGCTGATGTCTTGGTTTTGTGTTTGTAGATCCGGGCACGCTTATTGGAAATGAATGTGGCTACCTATACAAAAGGAAAATACAAAAGAATTTCTGTTTCAGTTGCATTACAATTTTTTGACATGTTTGAGTTGAGTTTTGTTACGTTTCAACAAAAGAGGAAAATAGGCCTGAATCGAATGTTCGTTTGTTCTGTTTATTATATGATTGTCATCTATTAGACAGCCTGGACATAGACGGTTAAAGACTGAATAAAAAGAGTGCCAAATCAATGCACAAAATAAAGCTAAATTCGAATTCTTTATGTAATTATAGTACTAGCACTTAACCGAGACCGGACATATAAACTGAACAAGAACCTTGGATTTTAATTTATTACTGGCAATAACACAGCAGAAAATAAACTAAAAAACAAAATAATTCTATTTTTTTACAAAATTGCTACTTCAAAACCAAATAAATATAAAGGACAATTTCATCTACTTTGTTTCTAAATTTTCTATATATTACCATCACTGGGTCTATGCGTTGAACGTTCGTAAGACCGCAGCTAACAACTATTATACTTTTCAACATGTCATAAACGTTGAACCATTGAGGAAACCAAAATAGCAAAAAGTCAAACCAACTGCCTTTTTATCTTTTTATGACTTCCTATTATATTCTCTAGTCCTCCAAAGAAACTATCATAAAATCGTATTATACGTGTTATTCCAATGGGTATGATATGACCATATCTTAGTAATCGAATTGAATAGAATGGATTCTTCTACCATGAATGAAATATCCGAATAACTATACCGTTTTCTCCTAGCAATTTAGCAATGCACAACATAGCTGTGACTGGGATTATTTATCAGACTATACCTGTATTGCTACATAAAAGATGTATTTTTACTAATGTAAGTTATAGCATAAATACATAATATCATTCATTCAAGCTCATAGAATAGAATATTGCTAGGCCTATACTCATACTCTAACATGTACATTAGAAGTATTTCGCTTCATATTTTTGTTAAATTTTCTCCGTGTTCATATATTTTAACTGACCATCATAGCCCCTGGTTGATGGAAAAGAGTGATTGGACTGAATGATGGAAGTTAAATAGAAAGCAAATAATATAATAGCTCATATCTGTAATGTGATACATCGCAAACATACCACTCTTTTCTCAAGAGAAGACCTCAAACAACATGTCATAAAGATGCTATCGACTTATAATATTATTATCCTAGCTTCGATACTCACGTATTCATATTTTCAATAAATCGAATAACTCATGAAATCATG
>JAQFYG010004851.1:0-10556 GCA_034694325.1 Entomobrya corticalis
TAAAAAATCTATAGTTATTGATGGTACATTCTTATTCAGAAGCAACCCATCATATATTCAACTGACTGGAAGTATTAACGGAAGAGAAGAAAATTAAATAATTACCAATTACCGAATCATATGGTGAGTGGCATAGATTTTTTTTATAAAAAAGAAAGTTTTCATCTATTCAAGACTTTTTTCTCTTCTTTCTTTTTTCTACAAAAAAATATGAGCCCGCATTCATTAACTATCTTACTGCTAACGCAGACATATGCTTTCATTCATTTTCACAAAGTTTCAATGGAATTCATTCATTCAGTCAATTCCATTTTCTTCAAAAGGGAAAAAAACCTTTTAATTCTGTTTATACTTTTCCGCCTTTAGCGATATAAAGGATAACCTTATATTATGGAAAGATAAAAATGAGTATCTATATGTCATTGCTGCACTGCTTTCAAATGCATTCGCATTCCTCACAAGAAAATTCTTTCATATACAAAAATACTGAAAAGAATGCAAAAAAGATGGAAAGCTGTAGAAATAGAGGAGCTTTTCCAATATCATATGGCGATAGTAAATTTATAGGTAGATGTCTATCAAACTTAATATATTTTTATAAAGTATAGTATTCCCGTTATATTTATAAATCCTATGTATAAATATATGATGAATTTTCAGAAGTTACTACTGTTCTGAGCGGCAGCTCAACTCATACATCCGCATATTATACTACTGTGGTATTAACGTTCTTTGAAACAGATAATAAATTGAATTATCTTATGAACACCGTGAAAAAATGTGTTTATTAGCTAGAGTAAGCTAGATGGCTTTATGATTACATGTGTATGCATGGCACAAAAGCTTTCATCATCATATCGTAATAATAATAGGAAAAACGAAGATGGATGGATGAAATATATTATAACTTAAGTGAAAGAGAGACAGAGATCCAAGCACGTTCTCTCTTACTTTTGTATGATGTGTAGTAGTAGAAGTAGTAGAAAAGGCAATTTTATGAGACTAATCAGATCTGCATATCATTCCACAAATTCATATAAAAAAATTCTATATCCGCTTTCATATCCCTTTACCACACACATACCACACACTGTAGTACTTTTTCCTTTTTACTATTTCTTTTGCACACGCATTTATTTTCTCTCGGGTACAACTACTACTCCATTATGTACAAATTATGTACAAAAACTTGTAGTAGATTGCATACTTCATTTTATATTTTGACATATTATGTGCGGTAATAAGTAACTTATGCATGTAATATACGTTCATTATACTGCCATTACTTTCTCTTTCAAAAACATTTTTTTACAAAGTGGGTTTATTAGGTTCAGAAATCATGCAACAGTCTTTTGATCTGAAGTGCTTTCTTTTTGCATGCTTGATTTGATTCCAATGGATTTCAGCTAAAATGAATATTAGCACTTTTAACTCTCTTTAAATGTCACAACCTTTCAGAAGTAAAGTTTATAAGATAACAGTTTTTAAATAATTTTGCAAAAATATGTTACTGATTGATTGACATTTAGGAATAAATTATTATTTATTGCAAAATAAGCATACCTAATTATTTCTTTCAGCATCTTTTTCTAAATGCATTTTATAATGTTTTGAGAAACATTACCAATTAGAGAGATTTAAATAAAATTAAATAAGTAGGAATTCTCATTATTGTAAGTCAAAAGACAGAAAATGGACAGTGGATAAAATAAATAAAAGCAAATAAAATATGCAAAATATTGAATCCCATTTTATATGGAAGACAGACTTGAGTGTCACAACATTATACGAGAAAAAATTGGTAAACTATTTCGGCTGGTGCATAGTGGTTGTATGGTCTGGAGCTGTTAGGCACGTGAGCTTTACGGTATATTATGTTGATGCCATATGCACCACGCAAAACAAACTGAAAAGCATGTATGTATGCTGGCACACAATGTACACATGCACTCTACAATATACAGTTGGATATGTATATCATTGAAGAGGGGCAAGTCGGAGCCAATGCGGAGAAAGCTGACGAAGATTACCGTGGAGATGGGAACCTCACCCCGAGAGAGGATTGGTCCTTTGCCAAGGGAAGACGGGATGAAAGGCAGGCAGCTCCAACTCAACAAATTGCTAGTCTACCCGGGTTTTTCTCTCTTCTCTTTTTCCCGTGTAAACGAACATTTATCAATGCTCATATTGTACGTGCATCATCATATACAAAATGCACACGTTAGGATGAATGATTTATTATATCTATATGATCCTTTTTGGTATATACATCTATTCATTTATCTATTCATTTCACAAAGAAAAATAACAATAAACCTGCTAATATTTTGCTGCACACTTGTCCTCATTGATGACAAGCTATACCTCGTGTTAATATTTTCAACAAATCTGTGGCTTTCAGAGACGACAGAAGATAATTTAACATAAGAAGATACATGCTATACTGATGATCCTTAATATATTTTATAAATTTATTCTGTTATTACTCATTGTTATATTTTTATGGAACATGTGTATTTCTAATGAATAAAGATAATTTCTCGCCAATTTAACGAGCTTATACTTCATGCCTACTCTAGGGATGATTGTATCATGCTTGTATTTGCCCTTACAACTAACTTATCTTATAATGTTAAAATTATACATTGTAATGTCGTGTTTTCATTCAAAAACGTGATGAGTAAAGGAACATGTTACACATGCTTTATTTAAAGACTACGCGACGAATTTCCAGAAAAATCTCTAAAAATTTGCCCATCTTCTTCCCATCTCATTTCACTCGAGTGTTATCTTGCGTCTGTGAAAGTTGGCTTTATCCGTGTTTCCTTCCAACAAAACCCTGCTAACATAAAAGAAATACTCAAATATACATACACTTTCGTTTAACATTTCTAGTACCTGCTTGCTAAAGTACATTTCTACACTTTTACATCCAAGATAAAAAAGACATTCTTCAAAAGTTTCTCCTTTTTTCTGGAAAACGACGAAAGAAGGGAAGAAAAAGAGAAAAGTGTAAGTAAGCGTGTGGATGTAGACATCACAGAAAAGAAAAAAGGAGAGTTGAAGATCTCTCTCTCTCTCTCCATCCAACACATCATCATTCCCCTTTTCCTTCTCTTTTGCCAGAAGAGTCAGCTTTAGAGTCTGCTTTGCTCTGCTACTTTTTCCCAGTGCGCACACCATACTATATTCCAGTACGAACAAAACCTTCCATCCAACCCAATCCAACCAACCAAAAGAAAACGAAAAGGAAAGAGAAAAAAGAAAGAAGAGTTGTGAGCAAACTATAACATCATCGTCATCATCATCATCATTCACAACAACACTAGCACATCATCATCGCCTTCTGTACACGAAAACCAAGAGGATCTCCCCATTCTCCAGCACCATCATTCCGAAATCATATATGTATCTCCTCTTGTTGTTCATCCCGTTTCCCTCTGTTTCTTTACTTTTCACCACCACCACCACCACCGCTATATCTCATCTTTATCATCAGCAGCTCCAGCAGCATTAGGAAAACAACCATACTTCCAGTATTCCCTTTCATCCTCTTTTTACAACATCATCTCATAGCGTGCTAGTCTCTCACAACAACTCAAACTCAACTCACAGCACGCTTCACAAATTCACCCAGCAAAGTACACAACTATCATTTCAGATCGCTATATAGCGCAGAAGACTAGTATCACCAGCATCATCATCAGCTCAGCTCACCAAGGATTTTCATCTCCTTTCTTCCTTTTTTTCTCTATAATATCTCGAGTTGGAGTATAAAAGAATTGTATATCTGGAAGACTAACTTCATTAGTCACCTTTCGTTTCGTTATCACTTGTCACAACGACAAAAAAAGACCCCCTGCCTCCTGCTTTGTCAGTCTATCTATCTATATATATGCGTGTGCATACATATTTTTTACTAAAAGGGGAAATAAGGAAGAAGAAAACAGACAGAAAATAAAAAAGAAAGAAAAATATTTCACACACTCGGTCAGACTTTGATTGAATAGGTGTTACAAATTGGTTAACATAAATCACAGCTCATGAATACTAAAAAAGCAGACAATTTTTAAATGAAAAAGGGTTCTCTCGGGTGTATATCTGCACAGTGAATTGAAACTATTAGAGGGAAGAAGAGTGGTGTGTTTAGTAACAACAGCTGAGTTATAATAAATTGAATCATTTGACAGGAACGCGACGACACTAGTGAGAAAAGACGTATAAGTTTCTTCTTGGGCCACTTTCGAACTATATAATATTCTATTACCACTGTTTTCACTCGGTGAAAGGAAAGAAAGACGCGACATGGATCTGCCCAAGTTAATTTGAATTTAGTCAATGTCAACGTAAGGAGCACATGGCTGTCTATTTTTTATTTGGTGTCAACAAGTAAATGAACTTCAAAAGACGTGCATATTACCGGTGGTGGTGGAGTAGGTGGTGACGTTATCATTATTTCTTTATCCGGAACAACAACAGTCAGTGAAAAAGTATATAAGTCTGTTATAGACACACAATAAACATTCCTTATTCTTTTACAACGTAAAACAGCCGCTGCTGCTGAATGGCTATAGAGAAGCCTCCAAGGAAAAATAAAATAAATGTAATAAATTAAATCTTGTCTCACCACTTTCACTTCCATTCATTTGAGTAAACACAGCTCGACGTATGTAAGGCGAAAGTATACTGCTACTACGCGGTCCTTCAGTACATAGCGTGCCTGTCTGGTCGCTTGAAAAGCGTAACGTGCTCGTTCTCTCACTCAGAAGCCTTCAGAGTGACTTTCTTCCAGAGAAAGAGTTGCAGTAATAAAAAAGGTACGTTTATTCACTTCACCATTCACAATCCAGTCAACAACTTTTTTTACAGATTTATACAATTTTCTCCAGTTGATTTATTTACTTGATTTTAAAAATTTGATTATCCTCATCAAGTTGTAAATTGATCGGGTCTGTGAAAGGTTATAAAAGTGACACATATTCTTTCACAAAACTGTACTAAACTTATAACCGCGATTTTTTTGCTTTATAAATTGAAAATAGATACAGGATCTTTCTCCAACGATCCTTTTCAATTTTGACACCACATTATAATGCAAACAAAGAGTTTGCAAAATCTCTATTGAATTAAATTTTAGACACAACAAATAGTACTTGTCACTATTGTACTTTCTCTTTTTTAGAATTTACTGATAAAAGGGATGTTTTTTCTTTGCTTTTCCATTAAAGTGATCTGGTGAAAGAAGAAATAAAAACTAACACGATTTTGTGGCCCGTCAATGGATTAAATACTAACAACAACAATAAATACCACACTACCATCCTCATCATCATCATATGCAGCTCTGCAGCCACTATCTCAAAACAACTAACTATACAAAGACGTTTTCATTTGAGATAACCACTTTATCTCTGCATGTATATTATACAATTTGGTTACGTAGTTCGTGTAAAGAAAGAAGTACACAAGAAAATTCTACTATTAACAAACAAACTAAGACTCTAAATACATCTATGAACATACTATAGAAATGTATATGTGCACAAGTGTGTGGAACTCGTAGAGTAATCCAACATAAAGGAAAAATAAATGAAATCAACTTGACTAAATTTACTGTATTATTCTCTCCTTTCTTCATCCATCCTCCTCCTCCTCCACACCAGATACAAACATTCTCAACTGAATAGCAATACGAAAAGCGCTGTGTGTAAGAAAAGCTGTAGCTTAACTAAATTCATTAAAAGAAGAGAACAAGTGGAGAAGGCTACATACAGTGGTGGGATCAGCAGTGGGCCTATAAAAAGCTTTCACCGTATATTCCTCTTCATTATCAACATACGTCGATCTTCTTAAGAAGCTGCTATATCTTTCATCAACTTTATCACCGCAGTTGAAATAATATTCTTACAAGATTTGCTCTTTTTGCTACACTTTCACTCCAACTGCAACTGAAAAAAGACCCAGTGAATGAAGGGATAACAAGTAAGTTAAATGAATGAACTAGATTATTACTACACATCGCATCATCACGAACCGCTAGTCTAGTTGTCTTTAAAAAAGTGAAACCTTATGCGATTATCTTTATATGTACTTTTGCTGTTTTGTATGTGTGCATCCTATCATCGTTATTGCATTGAGATGTGCCTACACGCATGCATTCGGACGGAAAGTAACTAGAGCATTCATTTGCTAATAAGATTACTGAACAAAAAGTAAATCACCGCGTATGGCACTACCGTGTTGAATGCTGAACTGATCCTAACAATTTTAACAATTTGATTGACTAAGTTAAATATACATGCATACAACACCGTTCCTACATATAATACACAACATTAAACATAGCTTGTGTTTGCAGAAAAGGGATTCATAGAAAAGTAATTGAGTTTGGAGTAGTTGTATAACTTCCTTAAGAAAACACATTTAAACCTTAATCATATCAATTAAAGTGCATCCCTTTGAGAAATTAGAACTTGGCCTTCCATGTGCTTGCGGCTCATTAGACACTGCAAATTTTGCAAATTTAATAACTACTTCGGCGGTTATACCTTGTTGGTTGGGAAATTGAATTCAACGTCGGCAAAAGTCAAAATGATTGTTTGTTGTGGGAGGAGAAATTAACGGTTTTAGGGGGATTAAAACTCGTCTATTAAAATATAATATTATTTTTGCTGGATGCAGCAACCTACGGTAAAAAAGTGGATTCGTCTTTAAAATCTGTACTGTCGGAAAGTCCGATTACGACACTTCTTTCTACGACCCATAATAATCTTTCAGAGTTTCTGATTCCATACAAAAAACTGATACAAGACCAATTCTACCAACAGCAGCAGCATCAAAGTCGTCATCTATACAGAAAATCTCCGGAATTAAGTAACTATTATCACAATCCGCAAGAGAAAGCTGTCACGCTGGATCTAGAATACAGCCGAGTTAACTACTGCAAGATGTTGAGTCAGTCAACATTTGCAAACAAGATGATGGACGAAGGTCGATTGTCTGCCGCCCTAGATGACAGACTTGACATCAAACGAAGTTCAGGCGGTGGAAGTGGTGGGGGCAGCGGAGGAGGAAATGGAGGTGCGACCGTAAAGTGTGAAGACTTTTCATCCCTCTACAGCATTCATTCCAGTGATGCCGCCTTGTCAGCTGCCACAGCTGTTGGTGGTCCAGTTGTCAATCGCTCCCTGACCGATCATTCTGGTAAGTGTGAAAGACAGCGAAAAACTTGTTCTTTGTCTAATTTATAAATGTAAAAATTTGATCGTAACGCATGCATACAAACCTTTATATTTCTGTCTGTAGTATCCAGTATCCATCTAATTTGAAAGTCAATGGTACTAAAAACTTGACATGTAAATTAGCTTGAGTATACTTTAAAACTCATCAAGGACACCTTTCAAATTTTAAAATGTGACAAATGGACAGGTTCATAGTTTTACAAGTATTTAGCTTGCACTTGTTACTTGTTGACTGTAATGTATTGCATTCAATATGAACCAGCATTTTACTTTTTATCTCTTTAAGGGTCATTGCTTTAGGGGCTTTGTAGAATGCATAAAATGTGTTTAAAGCACCGCATTCTGCATTGTCAAATTTTCATGTTTTAAGCATATAAATTGAAAATTCAAGTGGGGACTTGAGTCCTTTAAAACTCCCCTTCAATTACGGATTAAACATGGAAATGAACAAAAGGGGAAAATGTGTCCCGGGTGTTCCGCTTTCCACTTTGTTCTTTCACAGTGCGAGACTCGTGCATTCACTTTAAACTCTTTTGTTATGCTAATCCCGACAAATTGTCATCTGAATGCAGCATCTGCCACTGCATCACTTGCGACGCGTAGTATATCATATCACCTTATCATCGCGATTGTTGGGTTGTCATCAATAACATCATGCATTTAGATGAAATCTCAAACCTATATATAAAGTAAGCAGCAAAGCAAAAAAGTAATGCTCATATATACTACAACCTACAGTCATTGTTCATAGACACGTGCTCCATATTAAAGTTTACCATAAATCTTACATCAAACAGTACAAACTTTCATTTTGTTTTTGTTTAGTTTAGTGGTGTTATCGGTTTAGTAAACAGCGCACCGGCATTTTGGAAAGAAAGCAAATTGCTGTTGAAAGAAACTGTGTAGTAATTAAGGTGTTTTTAGAAATATTCGTGTTTTGTGAATCACAAAAAAGTATTGATAGCTAAAGATATTTTATAGTGTATAAATGTTGAAAATAACAATAATAATCATTTTTAAAGTAAGTATCATGAACAGAAAAAATATTTCAAATGAACTGAACTGTGTGGATTTTTAAAAGCTCTCACATTGTGAGCTTTTTTGATTGTCTTACCAAGCGTAAGACTTTGTGGCAGATGTCAAACCACAATCATTTTAACCACCACCGTCATTAATATATTTTTTGCAGCGACTGACAAAAAAACATGTTAAAAATTGCAATCAATTATCAGCGAATTTTAAATTCGTAAAACAGGGGGAAATGTGTGGAATTAGAGTGTGTCCTGTGAAACAAAGCACGCAATGAATGAAACATGTCGGCATGAGTTGTTCTGTATCAGATCACCCCAATATCGGTTTGAACGTCTTCTGCTCTGTCCTCTATGTATAATGGTGGAAAGCCAGGTCTAAATCTCAATGCTTACTAGATTTTTACGATCAATTTCACTGCGTTTATATTGTAAATGTTCCCAATTTTTCTCATCAACGAAAATTATCTAAAACTAAAAAACTATGTTAAATCCCAAGTCAGGCTTATTAATACAACTGTCTCATTGAATAGCAGTGTAAATTGCTATAATTATTATTATATTAATTCAAACACATCCCGATAATTTTGCCCATTTTTAACTAACCAAGCAATATGCGTTTATAATAAATCATATTAATTATCACTGAACCATTTTCATTTATATCGCTTTATATTTAAGTACTTGTGCAAGATAACCACTGAGTGTCAGGTGCCAACCAGCATCAAACTAAATTTATTATTTATTGTCTGTGGTGTGGTACACCAGAGTTTTCCTTTGCAAAATCTTCCCACATAGTAATTAACGAAGTTGTCGGTTAAATAAGAGCCGTTAAATGATCGAAACAAGTGTATACATTTAACAAATTCAATTTAAATGGCATGTATAAACTATATACGCCTCGATTTGGGTTTCAGCGATATATTAAGCTGTAAAAAGGACCTGAAGAGAAAAGGATGTTTTTCATCAGTTAACGTTTGCTTTCACCGCCTCTCCATATATAGCTTAATTTCATACTCTAATTTCCTTTCTCAGTCTCTCTTTTCCCTTTGACAAGCATTACAACAAGCTCATTTGCAAAAACGCTCAAACCCATGATGATTCCAATTAGACTTGCCTAATTGGTTCCTTTTCAGAAGTAGAGGAGTAAATACAGGCTGTGCTTAATATATGCATACACTATACAGATAGATAGATACATTATTACAGATGAACGTCTATTTTAAAACATTGGAAGAGATGTGCTGTCGTTGTTGTGTGCAAGTGTAAGCAAAGAACAAACAGGCAGCAATTCTCGAACGCTTTACTGTAAACTACCAAACTATCAAAACCGATGAGCAATATGTATGCGTATACATGGCTGAATAAGAATCTATTATTGTAAACGGAGAAAGCAAGGGTATATACAGTATAAAAGTAGTCGTGTAGTAAAGCAGTGCTGTGTAGTACACTGGTTTGTAATTTCATTAATTAGTAGTGCTAGCAAACGGCAGATTGAGTTAAGGCATTGGCTCCGAGTAATTAATAAAACGGACAATTTAATTTGGGTTCATTTAAGTAGTAGTACTAGTAGTAGGACACATAACAGCTATTCTATAGCTAGAAGAAAACGATAAATAATGGTTGTGTTTGGAACGAAATGAGGCGAAAACGTCTATTTGGGTTGACTTGTATTTGAGTTTGCCGCAAATGACTTGTTAAAATTGAAAAATATCCTAGAGGATGTTCTCTAGACTATAAAGGACATTAAAAGCTTTTGAGCATTTAATGGTCTAAAAATGTTTCTTTTATGCTTTAAGCGTTTCCTTTTGCACTTAAAAGAATAAATGCAGGTATATTTTGTTTATTTAAGTTTAAATTATATATATTTGGTTTTAGAATAACGCAAATTTTATCATATTTTAGGCCAAGAAGGTGCTTTCAAAAAACTGAAACCAGAGAATTCCTCGTCGGCATCAATAATGGGAGCAGCTACAACCAATCACAGTCACACACCAACATCTTCCACTTGTCCGACGCCTGCAAGAAGGAGGCATAGAACAACTTTTACCCAGGTATGCTTACTAAACATTAATGAATGATTTATGAACCTTTCCTTCTCAAAACGATCTGAGAATGTCAAGTGTGTAATAATTGATTTTTTAATACAGGAACAATTAGCAGAGTTAGAAGCAGCGTTCGCCAAAAGTCATTATCCTGATATCTATTGCAGAGAAGAACTTGCCAGAACGACCAAACTAAATGAAGCCAGAATTCAGGTATGAAACCAATTTGATATTTTCATTAA
>JAQFYG010004852.1:0-10555 GCA_034694325.1 Entomobrya corticalis
CCCCAGTCAGTAGAAGATAAGCTCCTACCCCATTTGGCAATTACCTGTCTTGTCAAACAAAAGAAAACAGTTATCGCTAAGACTGGCTAGTAAAAACATCAAGAATATTTATGTCACTGTGCAAAAGAATCAAAAGATCTGGCCAGATTTTATAAAGGGACGACTTTACAAAAATATTTGAGTTAAATATATTTAATTAAATTAAGTTTGTCGTAGAACAGAGTCGACTTAAAAACGGCAATGCTGCATTTCTTTGCAGTGAATAAAAGTCCGGAATACCAAAGTCGGCGAACATATTCCTTGCGCTTTCTCGTCTTTGTATGCCAAATAAAGTTCAAAATGCGTCGTTGTATGCGACAATAACTGATTTTATCACGTCAGACCGATCAGGACACCAGAGACTGCAGCAATATACATTGTTAAAAAAGTCCTAAATATATATTTTTTAACGTGTTGACTGCATGACCAGAACCGACTCTTAATCATATTTGCATGAGCATAAAGCTTTCGTTTTCTTCGAAGAAGTTCATTCGTGTCCCCATCGCAGCAGCTTATATTGCATCCCAGATACTTCTGTAAATCTGTTCAATCTGTAAACTGAACAACACGACCACTAAACTTAATAAGCGGTCTCACTATGTTCTAGATAGAGGAATGAAGCACTATAGTTACGTTTTGGATGGGTTGAAGCTTAAGTTGTGGCTTCTTCCGTAATCTTTACAAATAGAAAAAAGCCTTTTCATTGCAAAATTTGTTGTGGTTTATTGCAATACATCATCTGCATATGTACATACACTGAACATTTTTGATCTAGCGCAGCAGCCGAGACTAGTATTTGGAAGAGCTCAGAATAACAGTCCAAGAAAACAGCAAAATATTTATCACTGTTCACTCCACCTTGTCTATTACCGCAATGCACCTGAAAAGGTTTGAATAAAGTGTTTTCTAACATATCACAAATTTTTAAAAATTAAACCAATATTTCAGTAGCTGTAAAGCTTCATCGTCGAAATCCCGGTCACACAATTTTGTCAAAAGTACGCTGTGCCCAACTATGTCAAACGCAGCTGTCGCATCTAAATAACACAGGTACACTGGAGAGCTAAGTCGCAAGTTATTATGCGCCACTTGTCGCACGGAAAAGATTATATTTGTTGCCAATGAGTAGTTCGAACACTTTAAAACTATTGTTGCCAAGGCTATAGGTCTGTAGTTCTTCACAATTGAAGGATCTAAACCATGCCTTTTTTAATGGAACTACGCTAACACTCATTAGACCTTCCGGTAAAAAGGCATGGGCAAGACATGAGCTAAATAGCAGAGCCAGAACTTAATTTAGTTTTTAAAATACATTTTGCAATGAATCCGCCACTAGCCCATCCGACCCCGTCGCCTTTCCTATTTTAAGCTTATGCACACATTTATCAACGTCTTGGCTATTTACACGAAAAAGAGAAGTATGATGAGACTTAATTTCAGATGTGTTCACAGTTTTCGCCCATAAAAACGGTTAAATTATGTTTTCGCCCCATTTCGCATAATTTTCGTTCCCCAGTAGCTCCGCCTACATTATCTGAGTTGATACGCTTCATTTTGCCATCCAAGTTTACATGCTTCCAAAATTGGTAAAAGACGTGACCCTGAAACGACGTCACTAGTTGATCGTTACACATTATATTCTGATTTCTTCTTATTGATTGTAGTCGTCTTTTAAACATCTTCTGTTTAGTTTTCATTGTAAGAAAAAAGTCCTTCTTTCCACTCGTTATAAACTGGAACTTCTGTAGTCATTATAAACCTTCTTAAGCTGGAGAGTCCATCCAACTTTCTGCTTCAACTTCACTTTATGTCGAACACCACTATAAATATTTTGCATTTTTCTGTACGTGCTTTTTAGACATGAAATCAATAATATTAATATTAATATTAAAATTAGTCAGTTATATCAACACTGGAGTGTTTAAGTACAGTGAAACATTGAATTGAGTTGAATTTATGTAGATCAAACTTCATCAACAAATTGAATACATGCAAAAAGAGATGATGTTTATATAAAGTCAGAATTAAAGTAAGGTTAGTAATATTCGTATAATATTTTGGATTTTACAGACCACCAAGATACAAATCTTCTTTAGTCAAATAAGAAATTATTCATTAAATTTAGATTTTACAGACCAATAACAAACAAATAATTTTTTTAGTATAATTAGTAGTCATTCACTAAATATGGATTTTACAGACCATTTATATTTAACAAATATCTGCTTAAATTAAAATATGATTGATATTCGTGAGAAACAAAATTGGATTTTACAGACCAATTAGCTTATAATGTCATGACATAGATATCTTGCTCTTCAGAAAAGAGAAGTTTACTCCATTCCGCATATATAGATGAGCACGAGAACGCACTTGAATAAAATATTACTTGTATTTTGCGATTCTTATTCCCCATCCGTTTTAGCAACGAGAAAGCCGTGAATTGAATTGCAATGAAGGTGTTGACTCCATTTTGTACAAACATTTCTGACGCACTACTTTGAAAAGCATCATTATAAACGACGTTTACTTTAGTAAACATCGTTCTTTTAATAGTACACCACAAACAAGAGCAGACACCTGTCCAAAAGTAAGTATTGAACAAACAGATTTTTACACTTTTGCTGCACTTCTGGAATCTTGATGAAATTTTGTTTGATCTCACATAAAATTCCCGTCGTCTTCTCTCTATTTCTATCTCATCTCTTTTCCAGCAACTAACATCATACCCAAGGTAGCGCACCTCTTCATTTCATGCTACTGATTTACCACAAAACATTATTTTGGGTCTAGTCTGGTAAAATACCTGTGGGACAAAGCACTCCGTCACACACAAAGTCACACCGTCTTCGTGAGGTTAAGCTTTAAACTGCGGTAAAGAGCATAAGTTTCACAAATTTAGAGCAGCTTTCTGAGAGCATTGACACTTGTTGCCAGCAGACATAAATCATCTGCATAAGCAAGGTGATTTATGATTGTACTGCCTATCCGACACCCAAGACCACTTTCATTAAGATTATCACTTAACCGGTCCAAGAAAATTGCGAAAATGAAAGGACTAAGAAGTCCACCTTGACGGCAGCTACTATGAACGGGAAAGGGCGATGATATGATATTTCCCTATTTTACAACAAATTGTTGATTTCTCAGCCAAAAGTAGAGTAGGCAAATTGTAATATTATTTTGTATAAAAACCTCTGGTTTGCTGGTAAAGATCCGTAATAATATATGTAAATACTTTATTTTTTATAGAAAGATGTTTGAAAATATTTTCATCAAATTAATCAAGTGTCATAAGATAAAAAAATAATTATATTATTTTACTGCTATTATTTAATACCATTTACTGGCCCGGATGAAGAAAATATAGTATAATATACAAAAAACATGTAAAAATAATTTAATATCAGTTGACTCTTATTGCTAATAAAAAATTAACATTTGATATTTTTTGACTAAAAAGCAGTGCTATCTTTAGGACAGTTATTCAGGTTTTCTTAAGAGACTGTGCAATATTATACGATAAGTCCAATGGACAATATGCCAATAAAATTTAATTATTAAAATTAAATGTGGTTCAATAACTGTCAAAACCTGTTGTTTTGTGTTCTGCAAAACTCATTGACGTTTCATACATGTGTTTTCAAAATAATTGCCTTGCAATGTTAATTTAAAATGTATCAGTTTAAAATGTAAATTTTAAAAACTTTGGCATTTTAAAGTAATTAATAAATTTTTGCGACTCCAATATTACTAATTGAATAGCATTATTGTTGACAATTTTCATAAACCAAGCATGACACAAAAACGGATTTATTTACAAATAAAACCAGACATTTCCAATGCCCACACTTTTTTAATATTTCCAATTCTATTAACAAAAAAATGAATCAATCTGCAAAAACGGTTACTAATAAAATGAAATCAGTAACCACTACAAAAAATGTCAGAGAATGAATACATTTATCAAGTATAAGCCATTTTTAATACATTTGCTACAGCTTAGCTATAAAACACAAGCATGTACCCATATAAATGCGGCATGTAATATTTTATGATGTTTACATGCTTTCGATTAAAGTTTAACCATGAACTTTTGCGGAGCAGCATCACAGTTTAGTTATCACCTTGCCGTTTACCTACACATTTGTTTCTGGTTTTCTGGAATAAAAACTGCTAATATTAGTATTAATTTCATGAAAATATTGTTGTATCAATTAGATTCCACCGTCGACTGTAAAATACAATTACGTGTCATCTACAAAACATAAAAAATCAGATACCAATTACCAATACCAATTAACATATAGATCACAAGTTTGTTGTATAGTGTAGTTATAATATTCATTGTGTTCGACCATTCAAGTTGCAAACCAATTCAAAAGCTTTCTCCTAAGGAACTGATAGATTTGATTTGATTGATAGATTTTAATATTATCGTTCTAATTAGTAAGTTTACAAAATTTAAAAAGTTGAAAATGCAAGCGTGTATGAAAAAATTAAGTTGTATGGTACTAGATGGAAGTGAGGTAACTGTTTACATGAAATTTTTTACTTATTTTTCCCTACAGACAACCATCTTTTCACAACGTTGGAGAATGGGTCACTATATTTACGGCATGGAAAAGAAAAATTACCAGCGCAAAGTTTTATAGAAGAAAAATCTCAAGCCGTCTTTATGTTTGAAAAAGTTGGGTAAGACAAACATTTTAAGCAATGCATATGGCAACATTTATTTTTTATTCTTTTGTACATTTTTATTTAAAAGTTTTAACATTTAAATTCAATATTTATGAATTGAACAGGCATACAGCAACAGGGACCACCGGAGCGTTGGGTTACAGTATTGAGGCAAAAGAAGGTCACGCAATGCCAATTGTCATAGCATGGAGTATTCCGTTCGATTTTAACTTTTTTGATGCATGGTTTGGACTGGCATGGAATGGTAGACTAGGTGTCGCTTCAGAAAATTCGTACAACTGCATATACTGTACACATGAATGGACCCTTCCCTTCCGTTGTCATGTTGATAATGGATACGTAAGCCATTTAATTGTCGTAATTTTGTAGACAAATAGCTATTAAAACACTTAATTATTACATGAGTTGAACATATTTGTTGTATTTCTTTTGGCTAGCAGCCAGGAGCACCTTTAAATCCAGCAGGGACCTTATGAAGTTACAGCGCAATAAACTAATAGAACTAATGCCATTCTTGGCGTAGACGTGTGGAAGAACAAAGATCCTGCATATTTAAACATTAAGCCAGAGCAATACATCTGTTTCCTAGAGCATGTACATGGCTGTTAGAATTTTAATTACTTTAGAATAACTTTAATAAAATTATATTATAATTTATAAACATTTATAGTTGTAAACATAAATATTGGTTTTCTGGACCACCAGTCAGTATGGACAGGGAAAATAATGCAAGATTAAACTATAATTTCTCACAAATGCAAGTGATAATTAATGAACCAATGCGTACGGACTTCAGGATTGGACCTTAGCTAGGGTGGGACGAAATTAAGTTTTGCTTTCTTCACTTTTTTCGACTTTTCAGGACTTTTAAACACTTTGTGGAAATGAAAAATTGAAAACGGTTGATCGATAAATTTTTTTACCCCACCCTAGCTAAGATGCAACCGCTACTTAACATCTTTATATGCAAATCGAGGTAGTTGGATTCGAAAAATGTTTAGATGATCTTATTTAATGTCTATACCAAGTGGTGTTATGATACGGTTACAGAACATCATTAACTCTGTACCTAATTGACATAATTTAGGTACAATCATATAGTTGCACTTTCAGTTTTAATTAATGTTCATTACATGATAATATTAAATAATATATAAGGAAAAAGTCACAAATCACAGATCAGACCGTCGCAATGACCGTACGTTGTTGTTTTTACGTATAAAACTTTCGACGACCATACGTTCTCTATCGCACTTTTTTTGTAAATACAGTTGAATTTTAAGTTTACAATAACTATTAATAAGCTCCTAACACTTAAATAATTATCCCGTAAATCTACAAGTGAAATTTGTTGCAGTAAAATGCCGTTGTTGTTAACTTAGCGTTTCATTTTCTTCAATCATTGGTAAGAGGAATATTGTTTCTATCTAAATTAGATTTCTTTTTGCTATTAAAAATATCTTTCATAAAAAAATCTTTCGCTTTTCACTTTGTTGCTGGAATCATAGTCTAGGTACAAACGGACGTAGCTATAAAACTGGTTTGCTTGTAGTTTAAGATTTTTTAATGTTTGTGCATTCGTATAGCTGGTTTTTGACCCATAGTCTTGTTACGTCGTTATCAAGCAATGATTAAAACCCTTTCACTTTGCCGCTGGAGTCATTGTCTTGATACAAAGTTATCAAGAAATGCTTCGGCTGGCTCGCTTATAGGTAGAGTAATTGATAACCGCTTGCTTGTTTTTAAATTTTTTAATGATAAGCAGTACACCAGCAAAGATCATGTCATGTCTTTTAAAGCTTTTTAAGTAGGCGATTTTTTAGTTTCTTTTAAATCGTAAATTTGATCATGTCATTTTTTATTGCGTGGGGATTATCTTAACTGTCATAAAATATTAACCTCAGCTATCATAGAAGTTTTGCCATAAATGTAGGGTTATAGTGTGTTTTGAAGTTTTCTTTTAAAGCATTTTGCTCATTGGGAATTTTTTTCAAACTTTATCGTTGAGTGTTTGCCTAAATATCTTTATAATTTGCTCCCGGACATTATTGCACTAAATGTCCCACATTTTCATGCAATTGCATGTCAAACTTGCATTTTTGTATTAGGTGCTCCCCAAACTTTGTAAGTCTCATCTTTGACTTTGATAGAAATGTTTCCAACAATTTCATCAAAGTTTTCATGGAAATGTAGTCCAAACTGTTATGGATTTTTTTCTTCAAATTGTATAGAAATTGCTTCCAGAGTTTCACCATTATCTCCTAAACGTTATGGAAATGCTTCTTGAGAGTTTAAAAAAATGCTTTCCAAACTGTTATAAAACTCATTGTTTAATGAAACTTATCTCTTTAATTAAGTGGAGTTGTTCTTAGATTTTTGATCGAGTTTTTTAGGAACTTTTTAATACCAATGTTTTTTTCAGTGTTAGCAGTAATGGTTTTTTGAAATTTTATGGAAATATTTCACATACTTTTTTGAAATACTTTTACAAAAATTCATGGAAATATTTGCCAACCTTCATATGAAAGATTTGGTTATCAGTAATAGAAAACATTTTCAAACTTTCGCAAAGTTCTTAAACTTTTATAAACGTTTATCGATGTTTCAAGCCACAGTGTCATTTTAAAGGTGTTTTATTGTTTTCAAATATTCAACTTTCTGTAAAATTTTACTAGGCTTTTTGTACACCTTTGTTTTTTAAACTTTCAAAACAGTTTCCGCAAGCTATTTCAAAGTATTTTTAAACTTTTGTACGCCAATATTTGCTTAAGATCCTTAAGTCTGATTGTAAAAAAAATTCCCATCACATCTTTATTGCTATCCAGTATTTAGTTTCTCAAAAGAATCGCACTAAATGTCTTTGAAAGATTTAATTCCACAAATCATTTAAATTCAAATTTTTGTCAAACAAATTTTTCCTGCGCTCTAATTTTTAATGATTTTTTAAAAATATATTTCTTGGATTTTTAAGTGCTCAAATTTGTTTAATCCACAGATATGCCTGCCAAACGACGGTAGTCATCTCGCCAAAGGAATACTCCAGTTTCTTTTCAAGCTGCTGACGGAAGGCCGCAGCCGCGTACGGGTTCTTGAAAGGGGTGGGCAATTGAGGAGATTGACAAAGTCAAAACCGACGGGAATGGCTATTCCCACTTGATAAAATGGAAGCTGACGGTAGAAAAAAAACCGACAAAATTATCTTTTGGGTGCCGACTTGGGAAAACTTTGTTGGCGTATTTTTCCATAAAAAAATCGAGTTTTGGCAAAATTGATGCCAAAAATTCCAGAAAGCTCTGGTTGAAAAACTTCCGAAGCACCAAGTTGTCTCAGGAAAACTAGTAGAGACAACAATGGAGCTTAGAGTGCTGCGTTCAAAAGCTTTAAATAGGCCTGTCCCAGTTCCAATCACGCAAATCTCCAAAACAATATCAACCAGTAAGTCATATATGCATATACGGAAAAAAGGACCACGACAAGACTATGGTTTGAAAAAACACACAAACAATGTGTTGTGTTCTTTCAGGGTTTTTCGGAAGATTTCTTTTTTTTCAATTCTCTTCTCATTGCACACAAATGATATACACTACAGGGACTTGACTGGCTGAAGCTGGAAACGATGAATTCATATATAAAATGTTTGTGCATATCTATATGATGTCGACTATAGTTTAAGTATGTATGACTGTATAGTAGAAAAGAATATGTGACTCCATGAAAACATTTTGGAAGGGGTGCTTAGCTTTTTGTTGATCGAAGAGTCACAGACACGGCGGCGGCAGTGAAATCTTCTTCTACTTCTTTCCCGTCTTTCTACTTTTTTTCATAGTGCCTGATTTTCCGTCCGTCTAGAACGTCTTTTGTAAACCTTTTGCTCCATACTTACTCAAAAAGACATAGGTACCATAAACAGCAGAAGGAGCAGCAAAATTGAACTACCGAAATAAAATCTGAAGGTTTTTTTAATGGCTTTATGCCTTGTTCTTCCGTACTTAATTCACGTCTTTTTTCTTAGTCTTTAGAAACGTTAATGAAAAGGTTCATTTCATCCTCTGTGTAATCCTCATATACTGCTTGGATAATATCATTACGAGCAATGCAATAATATAAACTAAAAAAGGCTACCCCAGATAATCATTTTTATATAATTTCCAAGGGAAAGAAAATGCGTCAAACTGAACAGGGAAGTCTAAAGCATAGTGTTTATATTATAACGTTGCTTTGCAGGCTAGTAAGAATACAGAAAATAACAGATCATGGAAACTCTCTCAACTCTCCTGCTTTGTTGGTTTTTCTCTGTCATGCTCCTTACTGGGTTTTTCATGTTCAGTCGCAAATCAGCTTTTGCTTGAAGAACAACACAAATAAAAACAAACAGCGCAGTCATTTGAGGAATTTGAAAGCTGATTTTTTATTGTTTTATGAAACAGCGAAAAATCATTGTTGTGAAATATAGATCATCAATTTACAAATAAACGATATTAACTATATAACGAAGCAGTATTTTAGCGTATTCACATTCCATTATTAATTTAGTGTTCACTCCTAAGGTGTGTGTGTGTGTGAAATATTTTATTCTATTTACACCTTGCATTAGAGAAGCCCTTGTGCAAAACTAATATATTTGAGTTTAAATAGGAATAAAATGTTCATCTTCTAATCTTTGTACCAATATTGCCCAGGAGTCATGGATATTATTATTAGTTTGTATTGCCTCGAAATGATTCTTTCAGTTTCAGAAAAAAGGCAAATTGTATGAGTGCGAGTAGACTATTGATGAAAAACTTATTGTTTTTTAATTATGTTTAGATTTAAATTGATAAAAAACTTATTGTTTTTTAGTTTTTTAGATTTAAATTGTTTTATTTTTAGAATTAGCCATTAATAATGATCAATCAGTTTTTTTGAAATTAGATTCGATATTTGGATTTGTAACATACTGGCAGTGACATAGGCTTGATATCTATACATATACATAATCGCAATTTTCAAGTGAGGCAAGTTCATCCCTTTCAAATACAATAACATTCTAGGAGTAGATATTTGTTTTCGACTAAAAAGTACATCAAAAATTAAAAGTAACTTCAGTAAATATTTTTACGTCTGAGTTTTACATGAAACAACAGACGTGTGTACACAAAATGAAGCAAAATGCACATAACTGTCAAAAATTCGTTTGTGACTTTAGTCTGCTCTAGGAACTCCATGAACGCACAAGTTAATTGAGTTGCCTGTTAAGCAAAAAGAAAAAATATTGATATTGAAAACTTTCACAAAAATAATAATTTAACGACACGTAAGTAAATTGTTAAACAAACTTTAAGTTACAAGCCTTCCTAGGCATCCTGATGGTGCCCATTCAGAATTGGTTGGTGTTCGAAAGGATTGTTTCCCCCTGCGTTTCGCATCTCATTTTCGATTACCCCATTATGGCGGTGCATCTGGAGTAAATGATTGTCTGTAAACGGGAAGATATAAATATTAATACACTACATCACACACAGTTTCTAAATTATTATTTGCCCATAGGCATATAGGATTAAGCAAGTGTCTGTGAAGCCTGCGAAGCCATTGAAGCCTGGCGTGGGTCACCTTTACATAAAGCTTACATCGGGCTATACAAACTTACGCTACAGAGCTGAAACTTAGGACTTAGGGGTTATCAATGACGGCAAATTCAATAAAATTAGTCATTTGACTCCTTGACCTCAATTGACCCCAGGGGCACGGGGTCAACCATAAACAGACTAAAGCTAGAGAGCTAAAACTAAGAACATAGGGGCTATCTATGACTGCAAATTCAATGAAAATAGTCACT
>JAQFYG010004853.1:0-10554 GCA_034694325.1 Entomobrya corticalis
TTACAATTCTATGAACCTCATTGAAGTTTACGGAAGCATTTACCCGTCGCAATAACAACTCTCATTTTTCATCAAAATTTCGATTGAAAACACTCGCTATCCCGTGGTCGAATAATTGGTCTTTTGATTTTTGTTGCGGGGCATTAGAGAAAGTTAAAATATTTCCTCTGAGCCTTAAAAGTAATGGTACTTCTGTTTTAAGCCAAGATTCATTTCCGGCAGCGAGCATTTCCTACACAAATTAGTAGTAAACAAGGTTTAAATTACTAACTTTATCAAGAATATTGTTGTGGATTGAAATTTTGTTTTGCTATGGGATTTAATTAAAATTGGAATTCAAAACCCCAAGATTGACATTTTGTCAATATGGTACATAAGTTTTAAGCCAAGATTTATTTCCGGCAGCGAGCATTTCCAAAACGATATAGTAGAATACTTGCTTTAAAGTACTTTGTATATAACGAATATTGTCGTGGATCGAAATTTATTTTTTTTTGAATTTTTATTAAAAATGGAATTTATAATTCCAAGAATGACATTTTGTCGTAATGGTACTTATGATTTCAGCCAAGATTTATTTCCGGCAGCGAGCATTTCCTACAAAAATTAGTAGTAAACATGGTTTAACTTACTAACTTTATCACTAATATTGTCTTGGATCGAAATTTAGTTTGTTTTGAATTTTTATTAAAAATGGAATTTGAAATTCCAAGAATGACATTTTGTCATTATGGTACTTATGTTTTTAGCCAAGATTTATTTCCTGCTGCGAGGGATTCCAAAACGATATAATAGAATACTTGCTTTAAAGTACTTTCTTTATCACGAATATTGTCGTGGATCGAAATTTAGTTTATTTTTGAATTTTATAAAAAATGGAATTTAAAATCCCATGAATCAAAGTTGCTCAATATGGTACTTATGATTTCAGCCAAGATTTATTTCCGGCAGCGAGCATTTCCAAAATGATATAGTAGAATACTTGCTTTAAAGTACTTACTTCATCAAGAATATTGTTGTGGATCGAAATTTTGTTTGCTATGGGATTTCATTAAAATTGGAATTCATAACCCCAAGATTGACAATTTGTCATAACGGTACTTAAGTTTTAAGCCAAGATTTATTTCCGGCAGCGAGCATTTCCAAAACAATATTGTAGAATACTTGCTTTAAAGTACTTACTTTATCAAAAATATCGTCGTGGATCGAAATTTAGTTTTTTTTTGAATTTTATTATAATTGGAATTCGTAACCCCAAGATTGACAATTTGTCATAACGGTATATATGTTTTAAGCCAAGATTTATTTCCGGCAGCGAGCATTTCCAAAACGATTTAGTAGAATACTTGCTTTAAAGTACTTTCTTTATCACGAATATTGTCGTGGATCGAAATTTAGTTTATTTTTGAATTTTATAAAAAATGGAATTTAAAATCCCATGAATCAAAGTTGCTCAATATGGTACTTATGATTTCAGCCAAGATTTATTTCCGGCAGCGAGCATTTCCAAAACGATATAGTACGATACTTGCTTTAAAGTACTTTTTTTATCACGAATATTGTCGTGGATCGAAATTTAGTTTTTTTTTGAATTTTATAAAAAATGGAATTTAAAATCCCATGAATGACATTTTGTCATTATGGTACTTATGTTTTAAGCCAAAGTTTCTTTCGGGCAGCGAGCATTTCCAAAACCATATAGTAGAATACTTGTTATAGAGTACTTTCTTTATCACGAATAATGTCGTGGATCGAAACTTAGTTTTTTTATTTGAATTTTATAAAAAATGGAATTTATAATCCCAAGAATGACATTTTGTCATATTGGTTTTCTAGGATTTCGATCATCATTCCAAATTCCAATCCAGTGCGATTATATTTGTTAGTTAAATCTTAAAGGTTACCCGTTACGATTTAGCAATTTCATAGGAAAACTTCACCAAAATAGTGTATTCGGCAAGTAGAATCAATTAGATATGATATGAACTGATAGGGTTATTCAAAACTATCATATCTATAAAAATAACCTTCTTTTTGGAAAGGGTCATTCATCGTATTTCTTGTGTATGTTTATCAGAGATCGTTTAGGGCAAATATGGGGCATTGTGAGAATAGTAGTCATTCCTCAGGACATATTTTGTTCTATAATTTTTTAAATATTCCCAAGTAATAGGAACAATTTTCATCTATAATATTATTGAAAAATTATCTGCAATTGCTAAAATTTTTGAGAGAAAGAGAACAAAAAACTAGAAAATGAAATTTTAATGAGATGGTCTTTCAGAAATTATCTTTTTGACGCACATGGATGTAGTTTCAATTTATGAAGAAAATACATACATTGAAAATATTAACAAGTATTTAATCCTAAAAATAATTTATAACTAATTACTTAATATTGTATGAGCACAGTCATATATAGAAGATGTAAGGGTAGGAGGTTGTCAGAAGGAGAAGGTAAAGGTTCAAAAACGTTGATTTATCATTACGAAAACTTCTTGAAGATGAGCATTATTGGTCCTTGCCATCATGCGATACGAAAGTGTTGTCTCCATTAGCTGGGGTTGGTGACTATATCATCAAGTTTTTAGAATTAGCTTGAATAAACCCCAATAGGTCGTGTCAAAGACCTGGATTTGATGGTGTATATTTTTGCGGCAGCTGAGACGACAGCGCAGTGTTCTTCCACCGTTCGACTGTTAATATATAACTGTAATCATTTTGGAAAGGGTTTTTTTCCTTTCCGATAACGTCACCACATCGTACACAACCAATCCAGGTCTTAGATTTTGAAAGTATCCATTTGGCATTTGTTAGAAGAATCTGGTGTTTATCCTCTTGTTGTTTACGACCATATAAGTCAGCTAGGGAGATTCATTTCCGTTATATTTTGCTTTGATACGATCTTTGAATGTCTGAACTTCTTGCTCGTCAACCTGTCTTAATTGGCCTTCGCCAGCACCATCACGATACATAAAAATCCTTGCCGGAAGCTGTCCCGTCGCCTCATGGTACGTGACAAGACACTCTAAATAAAAATGATTATATTAGTTTTTATCATGGAAACTTATTTTTTTAAATCAAATTGTTCTCAATACACAACATAACTTAGTCTCGAACATCATTGCTGCCGTTGTCGCCACTTCCTCCCTTACCGAGATTCTTCGCACACAAGAATAGTATCGTCCCAACGAAGCGCTAATCGTTGCGCACATGACACCAATGCTGTTGCCCCCGGTTGGACCAGCATGGTAGACGTCGTATCCCGTTGTCGCATTACATACTATTAGTTTTAAGGACAGAAAAGTTAACTCAATACATACATAGATTAATAAATCTTTAAATGGAACTGGAGACGCGAATTAAACAGAAAAATACACCTTTGACGGATTAACCACCCTCCATGGTTCCCCTCCTTGCTTGGCATTCATCTGCACCACCATTTTGGGACAGATAGACATTAATCCTTTAGCGGTAAGATTTTTCGACAGGAAACACTGAGATGGAACTACATTGCAAATAGAAAGAAGAGTCATAGTCGTATATTATTTAACTTAATAATAAGTCGGTTTAAATTATTATTAACGTTTTTTAACTTACTTCCATAATCTACTGCACAGCATTTTGAGGTCTTACCATAAGCTGTCTATGCATTAAATTTAAGGAGAATCAGACAACGCATAATGAAGTTAGAGCGCGGACGGACAGACAAACACGACAAAAGCATAACTACGCTTCAGCTACGTAATAAACTGAATGGCTTCAAGCAACAGTAATAGGCTGTAAAACCAAAATTCTGTGAATCAACAGCAACAAAAGTGGAAGCATAAAACATTTTATTGTTGTTGTTTTATCAGCTCGGGTATAAAAGCAAAGCACAACTCATGTTTTTTGATAGTTTGCACCCTAAAATTTACTCAAAACGTCTCTACACGACGTTCAGTTTTTGTTTAACTGTTTTCTTAAAACAGAATTTGCATTGTTTACGTCTGTATACTTTCTTGCTTTGACAAAACGCAAGCCGATATAAAAAAATTATTTATTATTGTTATTTTACTTCCATATGATAATTTTACAAAAACCTTTGTTAATGAAAGAATACCTTACCTGAACGTTATCAGTAAGTAAACTGAAATTAATACAAAGTAAATAACTGTTTATCTATTTTGGTCTTTACACCTTATCTATCCAATATTTAAGTAGCCAAATATATTGTTTACTGTATAAAAGCTAGTTTTCTGAAATAAAAAAAACAATAAAAAAGGTAACAATATTTAAAATAGTTTTGCAAAACATCTTTACTAAACTTTTTCCCAACAACTATTTTTATATCCAGCCATTAAATTTGAAACCGGACAAAACGATGGTTCTGTTTCTAATTAAAACTGCTTGCCAAGATCTTGTAGTGATTTGATAATACAAGTGTTTGGAAATAACATCTATAGAATATTATACAATGAATAAAATTAAAACAAGATACAATATTGCACCATCGGTTTTCCAGAAAGTTTAAATAAAATTTTCTCAAGTTAATGCAAATAAACGTACTAATCTAAGTATACGGTCCATCTTTTGCGTTAATTATTTTTAGTCTAAATTTTAGTGAGAACCGAATTTTCACTGTTATGTTATGAACCGAATGTTATGTTTTCTGATATATGATTTAACGGAAATTACAAACTATTTGCATCCATCCAAAATGTGACAATAATTTTTAATTACTCCTTAAGACACTAATGTTTTTGTAATTTTTTTTCTGCCCGTACCGCTTCCAAATTTTTTCCATTTTAAACAAACAATTCACATATAACTCAAGAAAATTTCTTGTCGATATTGGTACGAATGTTTTTTCCATTTGCTTGGTTCCGCGCTATTTCTGGCATTTTAAAAACGATTGTTGATTTTATTTGAAATTTTTTAAAAAATAAACAGCTCTATTTAGTTTCTAAGAGATTAATTTTCTCCAACATCCATAATGTCGGTTTTTTAAGTTGGGTAACCCAATCAGCTCGTTTTGGAACTTGTATTTCTGCAATTTGACTACGAAGAGACTTCAAAATGGGTTATTTCCGTCAAGGTCCACTCCATTCTTGGAAGCGTCTACATTATCTACCATTACTAAATTATTAAATTGATGATTATTTTTGCATCTTTTAAAGCTTCAACATTTACTTCAAAATCTCATAAAGTCGTCGTGCCAAATATCAAACCGTTTTACGGTATTTTGCAGTTTTAGACTAACAGAAATTAACTTTAAAATAAACATTACACCAAATCTGCATAATGTTTTATCAACATTTTTATTAGTTTTCCAAAATTGATTTCAAATTCATGTTCTGGGAACAGAAAGATTGAGGTACATGTTTGTTATGGGGTTGATAAGTATTTCGTCGACAAGCTGAAAAAAAGTTAAAAATATTAATTGATAAACCATTGCATTGTGTGTTGGGAATCTTCGAAATTGTTTTGCCAAACGTTTGTTATGACATGACTGTTGAAATATTTAAAAATTCATTCTTTATAATTTGACTAACAAACTAAATTAAATGTAGACTTTTATACCTAATTATATTGCGTAAATTACAATTTTAGTCTAAATTTGAGAGAAACCCACATCTATAAATATTTGTATAAAATGTTACTTGATTGTTTATGCTTTTTTTCTGGCATGCTGTCATATGAATACTTCGATTTTTACACCAAAGACCTTCAAACCAAACATGAGTTTTACATAAATTAAGCAACTATGTCCATTGTTTCAGTTTTGGCAAAAACACAAAATGACAATCGTAAATTTCACTCAGGTATAAATACGGTTCCCACATTTTGTTCAAAAAATTCACTTATATATCTAAACTGTTTCTTCACGATATTCCAAGAAAGCAACATATTACTATATTTAAAAACATTATTTCACTTTCTAAGTTTTAATTGCTGAATGTTGAAATATATATACAGCTTATATGTGATATATTCTATCCATCCTTTGCTTCTCAACTGCTATAAACAATAAACAAATATCTAAAATAGAATAAAGTATCTAAAATTTTTAATTGCAATTAAATAAACTTAAATTTTTTGGGACATTACTATAATATTATAATATTTGTTACTTAAGAAAGACAGAAGTAATGCCTCGAGATCGGAGTTTGTCCGGAGAGAAAACCGATTACCGAAATTGGTTTTATAAAAACGTAATCTGACACTGTATTTGCATTACGGATTCAAAGTTAGCTTTGATGTTACCAAATTAAAATATATAGATATGTGCTGTCTTTAAATTATAACTAGATATTATTCTTCAAAGATAATTAACTTTACATCTTAATAATAGCAAGAGCTGACACAAAATTATAATCAATTTTACAAATGATCGTATGAAAGCAATGCTGAAGTCATGTTTCTTGATAGTTTCAAAAACACATATTCCTTGAGGATGACTTATATGAGCAATAAATTTGTACTTTTGAAAATAAATTGTTCATTATGAAATGTTAATAGGTTTATAATGGGTCAACAAGTCCAGAAATTGCAAACTTTTAAAAATAAACTTAATTGCAAAAATCCTAATATTAGCCAAATATTGTGCCGGAAGTCAACTAGGTGCTATATTGATTGCTCAGTTTGTACATACGTAAAAGCTGTATCGCGTGCTTCTTGAACTCATCCAACTTAATTTCGCGAGCCAAATATCAAACTGTTTAACACCGTCTCGTAATTTTAGGCAAACCAAAAATAACTTTAAAGTAACTAATAGACCAGATAAGCATAATGCTTTGTTAACGATATAGGCAGGTTTGCATTATTTGAATTTTCTGTTCTAATAACAGGACGATTTGGGTACATATTTATTCCGTTCGCAAACACCTTGACTTTTTCTTCACTTTTGCAAATTTTGTAAATTCTCAAGTTAATGATATCAATTGATATGGAGCAGGACAAAACGTTGGCTGTACTGACGTTTGAAAAATTTTGAAATGAAGTTTTCAATGATTTGATAATAAATGTATATAAAAATTGCGTGTATAAAATTTTAGTATAGAATATAAAAAATATTTGCATGTTGTCATTTGAATATTTAAGACAAAGGATTTTCTAAAACAAAACATGAATTTTGCCACAACATTTTTGTCTATTGTTTCAATTTTGGCAAAAGTCCAAAATAATTATTGAGCATTCAATTTGGTATATAAGCTTTTACTGTATATAATTTCAATTTCTTCATCACTATTAATTTTCTTGAAGATTATCCATTTCAAGCAGTTTTCGTTCCCCTAACTATCCCATGATAACTGCATTGTCTTCGGTTTTCCAATATTGCTGTTATTCGTTTGGATAAGACTTTTTGAAGATTACGTGAGTTCATGTCTGTTTTCAAACAATATTTCCAAATAAATCAAGTTATGAAACTTTGAACTACTGAGCTGCTTCCCAGTTTTAAGATGTTGGATACTTTTTGGCAGCTTTACCTTATCACTGTTCCTTATTAAATCTTTAGTTTAACAGGGTAGTATATTAGGTATATATGGATACGGGATAAAATTATAAAACTAATAAATATATAATTTTTTCTTTTGAAGTCATTCTGCTGCAATTACTTGATATAAATTAAATGAAAAGGCCAGGGTTGGACGCAGACAACTTCCAATGGTTAATAGATTATTATAGGAATAAGCCAACAGCCAATATCAGATGCACCGTTTTTCTGTCCAGTTTAAATGAAAAGATGAAACTGGAGAATATTTACACCATACCATCTTTGAATAAATTTCATATTTCATTTACTTACGCAGCGTGATTGTGATTCTCATCTTTAATTAAAATCCCACTTTTCTGGTTCAATTTCATCTTGTAACTTACAAAATGCAGTTGTTGTAACTCAACATGAATATATTATACCTGGCTCTTGTGCTCATCACCGGCGTCATTCATTTTCCAGAGCGTCATGACGCCTTGTAATGCTACAACTGTACTGAAGGAACTACAACAAAAAATAGAATCTATACATTCGAACTGCATGTAAGGTGGTGTTCCAGAACCGTATGTCATAGAAGGTAAATTCACATAGAACTGCGAAATTTACAAAATGTTGATCATGTACAAAAGCAACGTTGGGACAAAAATTGAGAAACGTTGCGCCAAATTGTCACAACATTCCTAGCATTTCTTTTCACCGTCCTTTACCAGCTCTCATTGTCTCGTTTATCGATAAAGCCGTTGCTGTCTACGTTGAACTTTCAAATTTGACTTAGGCAGTTTTGTGGCGTAGCTTTTTGGTTTCATTGGCGGGGTTGTTTTTGAGGAAGGTCCTACTGAAAACGTTTCTGAGTAACTGCCAATTGCAATAGTTTATATTAAATTTTAAATAATAATCTTGCAATACGTTTCATCTTGCAAACGGATGCAAAAACTCAACTCGAATCTGATTTTCTAATGGAACCTCAATAGCCATTTCCAGATGATGAAGTTTAGATAGATTTGCGGTTATACAAATAACGCCTGTCTTTTGTCGTTTCATTGGCCCAACTGACGGGTGTCTGAGTCAATGACCCTTCAAACTGTTTCAAAGCTTTAAACAATCAGCGAAACAGGTCTTTTATGAATATCGCTGTAAAAGTGGCAAATTTTCGCGCTTAAAAAATTCGATAAAATCAGCCCATCTATTTCCTGTGAGCTGGCCAACGGAAACATCGGAAAGGTATTTGAAGTATTTGGATTACACTCTGAGCTTCCTTCTGGTTTGGACCTCCTTCGCCGCCTTCAAAACTGTGCGGGTCAACATGAAGTGGCTGAAATTTTAGCAATTTGAGTGTCGAATGTAGGTGGCGTACATTGTTCTTTCTACGTGGTTCTCCAAAAAGTATACCAAGTCGTATAGAAACCTTGTAAAAACAACTCCAAGGGATGGATGATCACAGCTTTTGACATTTTCTAAACGTTACAAGATCTCATGGACTGTAGTCAACTGCAGAATCGAATTAGTTCTACGAATTTTAATAAAGCATCTAATAATATTGCCTCAATTGCCTCAACAATGCCAACTTGTCTGTTAGTTTTCAGTCTATCATTCCCATCTGTTGTTTTAATTTCGGGCACAGAACCAAACCTTTTTTAGTAAACAGTTCATTTATAAATCTAAAAGGTTTCTTTTGGCATTGATTTATAAACGTATTTAGCTACATCTATACCAAAACAGATATATTTTTCGCAAATTATTATTCAATCTGTTTACTGCTATATAAATCCAGTTTTTATTGTCGTAAAAATTTAATCTTTTTCAGTATAATTTTGCCTGAGGACTTATTTCATACCTTTAAAATGATGCTAAAGCCACATTTATTTTATCAGTAAATAGTTTTAAAGCAATTACAATTACTAATAAACCCGATTCTATTCAATACAAAATAATTATAAAATTAGCACAATTTTTAATGGCAAAAGAAAACTAAATTTAAAACGATAATTGCTTATCTACTTACTCCTTTAAACTATAGTCTTATTTGTACATAAACTACTATTTTGTATCAGTTTAGATGAATTGTAAAGCAAATGTAGTTTATAAGTTGTCATGAAAATTCCATAATATTATCACACAAATTATGTATTGGTCAATGACAGCTTGGTACTTTGCTTATGTTAAAGTCTGAATGTGTTTTTTCATAGCATACTTTAATTCATTACTGCTCTGACTACAAGTTTTATTCCAAATAAATAAAATAAATAAATAATAAATAAATAAATAAGCTTGCACCCCAAAATATTGCTCAGTTAATTACCTACTGCATACAGCATACCGATCTAAAATCCAGCGCTTAAAGCAACACTTTATTTATAACTGGATGGTTTGTTCTCAAAATTTATTAACTTTCCATCTCAATAATAGCAAGAGCTGAAACAAAATTAGGGGCAATTTTGTAAACGATCCTATTGTTCTCGGTTAAAAAAATATGTTTTTGTTCTCCAGAATTTTACACGCTGGAAATTTCAATTACATGGTATAATTTTTCTTTCTTTCTCATTACCGCATTATGTTGACTGAATACTATAATTAGGAGATTACAATGGCACAAATTGCATGTAAAGAAATTATGTAGCAGGATTCACGTCTAGTTTCTAATTATGGGATGTTATGGGAACACAACATTGTTTTCAAAATAAATTTTATGTCCAAATTTTTAAAAAAGATTAGTACCAATAGTCAAATATCGAAATAAGTAATATATTGCCCAATTATTTTTTTAAAGTTATCAGTACGAGTTTACCAGTGATATTATTATATAATAGGTAATATGTGATTATAAAATCTTACATATATTACATATAATACATATGTCCCGATTCATCATAAAATCTCAAAAATTATACTCCTATTTTTTTCTGTCTCATGTTCACTTTTAACCTTGAACCACAATTGTCAGTTCACAGAAAGTTCTCGCTCCGTGTGTGGAGCTTAAGTGGTTGAAATTATGTTAATTTGGTAAAACCACGAAGTTGGATATTTTTTCTCTATTTCTTGGGTACTCTCAAACCCCTGAAAATTGTGATTCAGCCTGA
>JAQFYG010004854.1:0-10551 GCA_034694325.1 Entomobrya corticalis
GTAATAAAATACATATAATAAGGTCACTCGCAAGGGACGAGGACCGGATGAGAGATGACGAATTCTTCATACACAACACAATTTCATTATATTTTACCGCACTGTATGGATTGATATAATGGTATTTGTCCTGCCTCAACAAAAAGTACGACTTTGACCAGCATCCTTTCCTGCTGATGTCCAATATTTGCTCAATTCATGACATTAACTACTAAAAGTTTGAAAGTCAAACCCCGTGAAGAACAAGAGAAGCTCTTCTTGTTTCCGTTCTTTATTTTTCTTCCACTTTAACTTTAATGTTGAAAAATGGAAGAGTACTTTGCGAAAACAAATAGTACAAAGTCGATACTTTCTCTTTGCTTCCTTTCTGGTTCTCTTTTTTCTAGGTTGAAGCTTTATTGACAATGTAACGTGACACGTTACGGTTCGTTTGCGAATGCATCATACTTTATGTGAAGTGAATACCAGAGGTTTCCTTCCTTTCTTCATACTTGACTGCGCTCACTTTGTCGGTTTTGTTGTAGCCCCAACTATTTGCTTTGACTGATAGGACCTTGGATCTCATATTTTCATTTTAACAGTTTTTCTGTTTATATGCGAGTTTAGTTTGCTGAAAAGAAAGCCAATCATTTATTTTTAAAATATGGCAACTGCCATATAAAATAAACACCAATCCTTATGTACAGACTTTCTCCAAATGACACCATTAAAAAGTAGGAGAAAACTGCTGCTGTTTTGATATTTGACACGTAAGTAATGTCACTGCTACGGATAGCATTAATGATTGATATACTGGATGCCCTTTGCCAACTGAGCAGGTGCATAGCTACCCATGCCATTTTAACCCAATTTTCCAGTGGTTTTAAGTCATGTCATAAGATATAGTGCTAATGTGTCATATTTATAGGCTTCGTTTGTTTGCCAACCTTTTCTAAAAACTAAATGTTTGAAGGAAAAGTAAAGTTGCAAGGAACACGTACCCATTGCGTAGGGTAAAGGCAGCTGTCAAAAACAAAAATTCTGCTATTATAAGACATACATTTTCCACTTTCAGCTATATATTTTGCAGAAGCTCGCTCTGAAATTTTATGAATAAAGTGCAAATAAGCTGAAAGTTTTTCAAAAGACAGGAAAATTCAAAGGACTGTTTGAATTGTAAAAGAAAAATTATATCAAGAAGATAAACTTTCTCCACTGACCACTATGAGTATGGGTAAATTTCGGTTTATTTATTATGCATTTATAAGTACTAAAGCATTTATAACTTCTTATTCATTCCTGCCAAGTATTTGTTCATTTTTTGACCTATTATATTAATATGACATGACATGACATATTTATGACAATTCCGTCATATGTGCAACGGACATGTTTGTTATTTACCAGAAATAAACTTTTACTTTACTTTTCATATTTTAGCCGAGTACATTTAGCAAAGTTGATCTCATGTTCTGTTATCCTGTCAAGTACACGAACGTTGTTGATGACGAATACTGAATACACAAAATATTTGATTCACAGGAAGAAAGTTTATTGCCTAAATAGCGGTTATACTTCATACAAATATATCATCCAAGGTAATCCAACGGCACATGTACTTAAGTTTTAGCCTTCAGGAGACGCTCCACTTTATTTTCCCGTCTCTGAATTTTCATGATTAATATTTGAAGTAAAAATTTGTATTACTCAAATAAAAAATTTAAATAATCAACTGAGGTACGTTGATACTTACATTGTTTTCATCTAAAATATCCTCATGTTAAAACAATTGTCTTTATAAGATAATTGAAAGTTGGAATAAAATTATTGTAACGCTATAAATTATAAATTAAATTATCTACTAGACAGATGGCTTCATATTATGCATATTTTTTTAATAAACTTGCCAGCGTTCATTAATACTGCATTTTTTTGCATTCTGGAAAGTATTGGCCCAAAGCATCATTATTAAATTTTATAAGGCTTTATAAAAACTTGTGAATGTACATTTTATGATAGTCCTATTATAGTTTCATTGAAGGAAATTGATTATTTATTCATGTACAACCTTTGTACAACTACTTACAAGAATAATATTATCCTGATTGATAACAACATGTCTACCTGCTACCGTTAGCCGTTAGCATTTGATCTTGCTTGATCAGCTCAGCACGATACAATCTTCACCAAGCAACAACGAATTTTGTTTTTTACGATATATTGTGTCTGCATCTGCATCTATAAGCAATCGAAATCACGCTATCTATGCAAAATACAAAATACCTAAAAATATTTTTGAGTGAAGTAAAGTCGAATAAACATTTTGAGCTTTCATCAGCTCTTTGGCTAACCACTGTCATCTCCTTGTTGAGTGAGCTAAAACGGTTTAGCTTAACTCGGAGATTTTGATTAAACTGTATTTGTATGAAAATGGCAGAAGGAGCAACCACACAAACCGAAAATGCTGTCTCAGGCTCAGAAATCCCTGAAGAAAGGGTCAATAATTTTGATCTTGAATACGAGTTCAAAATGCCTATTCCAGGTCCTTTATCCCTGAAAAAGTTTCGATCCAAGCGTTCCGAAATGACTGTCTATTTTGTAGATATGAACACTCAAGTCATCAATGGATACTTTTGCTTTGGTAATTTTACTCAGAATGCATGCTATAAAATAAGTTTTTCAAAAGAAAAGCTCGCTTCTCACCTTCATTCACTATCACTACAGGAAGTGACGAGCCAGAAGCAATCGGTATCGAGCAATTGCTTTATCAGTTGGACTCCTCGGGAGGAATGCTTCCAAGACAAATGCGTTCTGATATGATTCGACCTTCATGGCAATTTCATGGCGCAGAAAACCCTCTTGCCGATCGCGATCAGTCGTGCTACGTGTGCTGCGCTTTGGGAGAAACTGCTTTCCTGGGAACTTTCTCTTGTTCGCTTTATCTACTTCAAAACTTAGAGGTAACCTAATGATCTGACTGTGTCAATCTTAGTCAACATTTCATTACTTAATCATCACCTAACGTCTCGAGTTCTGATGGGGTAAAATGAAACATGAACTAACAGGTCGATCACGATAAAAAGCATGTTTCAGGCAGTCATATTTTCTGAAATTTGTGGGCTCAGTGGTTCGTTTGAGAGTCACAATAGCATCCAGAAATCATGATTTTTTGACAAATGATGCGTTAGTTTATTAATGTTACCTATTTGAAAACATTTAGGCTGTTTTGGAACTCCATGGGTATCCTTACCCTCATATGGCAAAAGATCTAGCTAAACCAGTTACAACTGAGGATAAACCAACAGGCGATGGTGAAGGTCCGAGTCTTGATGATGAACTTGAAACTTCCCAACTTCCCAGAAAAGAGGATGATGAGACAGAACCAGATAGTGAACCTAAATTGGATGAACCGTACTACTGCCTCAGCGAAGCTGGCGAAGGTATTTTACAATATGGAATACTTAAGAAATCTGTAAATAACGCTCTAGTTAAATTATCTAAATATATTTATTCAAAGGAGCAATGGCTTGGGAAACAATTCTGCAGTCTGTGTATCCGGGAGTAAAAGCTTTTTGGAATCGTTTACTCAGTGATGGAAGCTCTCACCGACTCGGAGAAAAGGTTTTTATTTGTTAAAACATGTATCCTCAAAGGTTGAAGACACTTATGTGAAAAATATATATAAAAATATTTGTATTCCGTTTAGATGCGCAAATGTTTTGATTCCATGTATCGACCGGAAAACCTGTCTGTCATCATCACTGGATCAATGGAGAGACGTGAGCAAATATTGGAAATGCTTTCCGATCATGAAAACGACTATTTTGAAACGGTAAATAGTAAAACTATGGTAAATCCGAAGGTATGAATGAGCATATGTAAAATGTAAATGCAACAATAAACTTTTCACCTTTCAGCATCCGAATCTTGCTCCTTTCATCAAGCCGTGGTCGTGTCCATTACCCCCTCCGCCCCTCCCAGTATCAAATGATGTCAGGTTTCTTAGTAGAAATCCAATGAGGACTCCATCCTCCACAATTTGCATTGGTTGGAGAGGATGTCAATCTGTTGAATTGGAAACGTATGTCTACGTTGAAATGTGATACGAATTAACCTTCACTTTAAATCTTTTTTATAATTTAAATGATTTTTGAATACAATCCTTTGTACCCTTAGAGCCATGGCTTTGAAAGTTCTAACAGCCCACATTGCCGTGGGCCCACTATGGACAAAGCTGGTTACCGCTGGCTATGCTCATCGTATTTCGTGGTGCCAGCTGGAGTACAAGGAGACATGTTCACTTATCACGATTCATGCACTACCAGATAAAGAAACTGTTGATAAATCGATGAAAATCTTTGAAGAAACTTTGAATGAGCTGGCTGTATCAGATCAAAATGGGAACGGTGGTCTGAATTTGAACGAAGTACGGCGGATGGCAGACAGGGTTGGATGGCACTATATCAGGGAAACAGAATCTGATCCATTTTTGTATGTTGCTGCAGCGATTGCAAAGGCGGAACGTTACGGTGAAGGTAGCCAGGACCAAATTAAAAAGCGGATATTTCCACGACAAATTGTAGACAGTTTACTACAAAAGCCTAAAGAATATTGGATGGAATTGTTAGTAAAAAACTTTATCGACAATGGACACTTCTCAACTAAAGTGATCCCATTGGTAAGTTAAAGTTATATGAGCCATCAGTAATATAAACCGTAGAGTGACCATAGGCAAAGCGTATTTATTACGAAGATGAAGAATTCATCCAAGTTATGCTTTTGTTGTGTTAGTCCGTCTGTACACGCCATAACTTTTGAACCCTTTTTTGACCAATTTTGCTCAAACTTGGTACACATATTTATTAGGTCAAGGGCTTCTTCGATAGAGCTAGGTTTTCAGCCCCCGGGTTGAAACATGGGCTTAACAGGTCCGAGAAGTTTACATGTTGGCTTATGGGCAGATTTATTATTACATATTTCGATAGAAGGGTCAAAGGAGATCATATTTTGTAAGGGAACCTCAGGTAAAATCGTACCCCAGAGGCCACCAGAGGTAAAAAAGGGTCAAGAAATTTATTGCATATTTTGATAGAGTGATTGAACTTTTCTCAAAGGACCATAGGTCGAATTGTACCCCTGGGGGCTCAGGGGGTCACAAATGTGTATTTCTTCATCTTCGTATTTTTATCATGGCTTGACAGACTAGTTAGCTTGAAAGTTTTAATTTCATCAAATGACATTGATGATTATTTGCCAACACTAGGAAGAGGAAGTGGAGAAGGAGGTGAGACAAGAGAAACAAAGAGCATTTCAAGAGAAGCCAACTTCCGAGATGCAATACGCTGAAGGATCCCGAAGAGCTGCTTCAAAGCCACGTCACAAGTCCGGCAATGCCGTTGGAGAAGAATCAAATGTAGCTGTTGATGAAGATGGAAGAAATAATAACACGCTTTCCGCTTCTGCCGACGACAAGAAAGAGGAAGGTGCTGCAGCGATTTCATCTTTGAATGAGTATAATGGGCCACTGGAAGAACAACTGAAAGACAGACCATTTCCATTTGGGGAACATAATGTAATCATACGTTCCACATTTAAACATGTCATCACTGTAAAATGATTGATATGGAATTTGTGTTAAATATTTTTGGATAGGGTTCTGAACTAGAAAGCTTCGAACGACGAATGGAGGTTACGAAGCAATTTCTCAATAATATTCGTGGTACAAAGTTGAAATACTGGGATATTACTTCTTTCCATACCGGGGGTACTAAACAGCACCCTTTGTTTCCTCTCAACGAAATGCCAATGTTCACGTTTCTGGATGATACACATTCGGCATTTGTCTATGTAACTGAACATCATCTAACTAATTAGGAAGATTTATTTAATAGCAGGTATTTGTCCAATGATTGAAATGATTTTGTTGCTTCTGATTTAGGTAACTATCGGATTGGACACTACAGGACTGGACAAAAAGGCTCGTCGTCTTCTGGCGCCAGTCACTGCAGCTTTGGGAGCATTTGTTTGCCCACGGCCACCAGCGCTGGATACTGATATTGAGATCGACCAACCAAACGAATTTAATCCTCCACTTTATATCGCTGATTCCCAGGTGTCATTAGGTATGTATGTATGCATATGTATGTATGTATGTGCTTTATTAAAATGATAGTTAGTTCAGTCAATAGTCTGATTTTAAAAGGTCTGAATGGAGAATCCACACAAAATGTCTTCCTGACCACCATTGTTCGACCAGAAAAATACAAATGGGCAGTTGGACTCATTCATCACATTTTGTACAATACAACATTCTCAACCAGTTACCTTCGCTTTATTGCGAAAGAGGCTGTGCGAGGACTTGCAGCTAATTACAAAATGCAAAGGGCAGAGACTCCCAACTATGAATGCTTTGATTCTGGCGAAATAAATTTGCACGGGTTGATCAGCTTGATTTATAAAGAAGGTAATGCATTCTTGTAATTTAACGAATAAAAATTGAAGTTGGAAGGTAACACATAAAAGCCTTACTGTTGCATGTTTTATTCTTAGAATCCAATGCTCGGCTATTTGTGGGCCGCCACCGACTCGATTTAATGATGGAATATTTGAATGAACTTGAGAAGCAACCAGAAGAGCTGACCAAGGAGACAAATGAAACTTGGAGAAAGATAGTTGATGGAAACAAAGTAATTTTGCAAATTGCCGGGAGTATTACTGAGCTGGCTGCTCAAGAGGAGGATCTCGTAGGCCCATGGAAGTCCACTTTCTCTGGAAAGCCAAAGTCTCTTGATCGCAGGTACAAAACTCACAAGAGCATTGACTGATCATTTTTTAGGTTTTCTCATCTCCTGGAGATCGCTGTTAAATTCATTTTAACGGTAAGTTGTAATTTCTACCTGTTTTCTTCGACAGTGAGGTTCAGCTTACGTCCGAGCCTGAAGTGATGCTTTCACCGTCGGGGAAAGGAGTCATCATTGAACTTACAGAGCCTCGAGTGCCATGCTTAAGCCTGGCCATTCCAATCAATCCAAATTCCCCAGACTTTCCAAAACTGTGTATCGCTGCTCAAATGTTTTCGATGGCGCAAAAATGGATTTGGTCCTGCTGGGGTTTGGATGACGTTTGCTCTCCAGTATTGAGAATGCCATGCTCATACGCCAATTTAATCACGCTCAACTTGGAATGTATGGACGTGATGGGAAGCTTGATGGCAATGAAATTGATGATAAAGGTATAAATCAAGTTTAGAATATATTTGTAATGCAGTTAAAAGTCACTATTTCTTCAAATACAATTTTATCAAATCGTACAGGATGACTGGGAATGGTTGGATACATTGCTGACTGCAACTAAGCTCATGGTCATCAATGATCCTGCCACTTTGGAACTTGGTGCTCAAGGATCCATCATGTCTGCATTGCTTAGCCATATAAATGAGCAATCTGTAGAAAGTCGCAGGTAGTTAGCAAATGTTTTTCATGTGTACTATTTTAAAATAATTTTTAAAGTCAATAAATAATTTTTTTGCAACTATTGTATTTATTTATGCAAGAACACTATTGGGGGATAGTATGAATGTCACACTGGAAGACATCAAGGAAGTGATTAACAAGCATTTAGTCAAATTGTTCGATCCGTCCAGCTCGTGGTGTTCATTGATGGTATACAAGCCAGAAAACGAAGCTCTTATCACTAGAGTTGAGCAACTTGGATATAACCTCACTTCCACTCCCATAGAACAACTTTGTAAAAACATTTAAGATTCAAAGCGGTTAGTGTTAGTAAAATGTTTAAAGAAAGAATGTAAAATGGTCATAAGAGAGATGCGAACTGTCTTGTAAAATTATCAAAATTTTATTATTCTGAGTATTGTTTTCCAACATAATATATATGTAATCCTGTCTGACCCACCATACTGTTGTAAACACTGTCTAAATGATTTTACAGGAAATATAGTTGAATACTTTGTTAATGAAAAAATCATATTCTTCTTTAATTTTTACATTTTTCATAAACCTCCAACGAAGCAGATTTTTTCAAACGGACTCACAAACCAACTTTTCGAAAACATAAATTCCAGACATATATCCGTATCTTCAGGATATATCCTCATCATAAGAAGCAGAAATTAAGCAAAACAAAGTCTTCATATCATTGCAAATTGTTTCCAAAATAACCTTTCCATTTTTCATTGCGTTCTAAACTGGCAAAGAGTTTCAGAGTGAATGTTACAAGAACAATAACGTTGACCTGTATGAATTACCAAAATATTTCATTCATGAAGCTTTTCTTGTACCTGTGCAAACTAAACAAAGTAGGTACATTGAACATTGTCGTATAACAATACGTGCCGCAGCAACATTAGTAAAGTCCGTATCAAATCTAGATGTTAACTCTAGTTCATGATTATGATAAAGAGAAGAAAAATGTTTTTAAGCCCTGAGATTGCCGTGCCGCATTAAATAGATTACCCTCCTTAAACGGAACCTAAAATCTACTTCTTAATATACTATACCAGCACAGCGCTGCTCTATTTTTAAAACAACAATGACGCTTTGTTACACTTTGTTCTCTTCTGTTCAATCCTGAATTACGCATCAATATAGCTGAAATGTACAAACCTTACGGGGCTCTGTTTCTAAAAGGGTTCTTATAATACTTTCTTATATTATATGAAATATTTATCAAAATGCGCAATGACAGTAATATATTTTTCAGTTGGGTAACAAGGGCATTCGTATTAAAAGCTGCGTTTATTTATTTATTTTATTTTATATACTGTTGTATCACATAATATTCATTTTATTGCTACTGGCCATTTGTTTTATATTAAGGTACTTTTCTTTTGTAAACAGAGACTATTTCAGTATTACACTACTCTACCCAGCTTTACAAAAATATTAATGTGTGGAATTATTTAGCAAAAACAATCGTGTTGTGTTTTTGCAAATCTCATGAAGTCTCAGAATCCGTTTATTCTGAGAATGCATATTCTCCAGCTCTATAGCAGACTCCTTTTGGGTGCTTCGGTTCGTGGCTTCCACTTGTTTTACGTTGCCGTTTTTACAAGTTTATGATCAAGATTGAGCAGAATTAAAAATCAAAATCTTTGAAGATTTTCTGAAGTAGTTGTAATAAAAATGTATGCTTTTGCTTTATTACTTTACCCCGCACTATGAGCCGAAAACAGATTTCCTCTCTGAATTGTAACATTGACACACATACAACAAAACAAAAGTAGCTATAAATTTTATTATTACTTTTGCTAAAACCCTATATAATAACTTTACTTACAATTTTCTACTTTCTTCAGGCTACACTTCTTGAGCAAGAAACCAGTTTTTGCAATCTATTTATACCGAGATTTCAAGTTTGTAGAGAGGACTTATTATTACATCTTTTCCTGCTACTCCTACAACTATCGCTACAAAACTTAAAAAAAGAAAAAGAGAACGTGGTTGAAGTGAGGCGTGACTTGAGCCACTTCTCATTCCCATTCTCAGCTCGTGAATCGGATGACATTTTTACGACAACGCGTCCCATCAATTCTGTCCAACTTTGTGCATAACTGCTCTAATAAATTGACTCACATCCCATCGCTTCTCTTTCCATCTTACACATATTATTACTTCTCTTATTACTACTACAAACTGCAATTACTTAAAATGTGAGCATGTTGGAGAAAGCAAAGTCGCTTATAATAATATGTTAGTAGTAAAAACGCTGTCCTTTCATTCCTATTTTTCCGCTATCCCGCAACTTGTATAGATTAGGTACCTAAACTATTGTGAAAGTGAGAGTGTAACACATTCATAGTACGGATGTACGTGGTTGTCCCATAACATTCTCGAAAGAAGAAAAGCGGTTCATGGTTCCGCAACGATACGAGCGGACTACTTGAGTATTGTCACATTGTGCAATAATATCCCAGATAATAGTAATAATAATACGATTACATAATGGGAAATCCTCGAATATTCTCAACACGAGTGGAAAATGTATCTCACCGCCACACACACAAAAAACTCCTTCTCCAGAATGATGAGTAGCTTGTAAATACAAAAGTGTGTATGTGTAATATAAACATAATGCCATTTTGTCGTACTGCTTAAGGCTTAACACGATGCAAGTGAATAGAGAGAAAAAGAGGAAGTAAAAGCAGAACTGTTACATCTATACTAAAACCACTGAATAACGGTCGTTCTCATTCTTTCTTACAACAAGCTATTATTATGAGTACCAAAAAGTCATGTCGCGGCCTCGACAATTTAACCAACTATTCTCTACTTTCTTTCCCGCTCCTCATGACATGATGTGCTTTCGCTATTTTAGCCCATTTGTAATGAGAGTTTTAAGGAATATAATAATAATCCGCACTCTGTGACTTTGGCTGACCTAGTAAGTACCCTGTTTATGTGTATATGTTATATGACAGAGAAGAGGAGGAAGCAAGACGAGGGAGAAAGTAGAAGAGAATGAATAAGTGAATGAGATAAAGTATAAGTTAAGCAAGGTTTTAACTTTTACCATCCAACCTAGCTAAATACGTTATGGAGGTGAATGAATGAATCG
>JAQFYG010004855.1:0-10551 GCA_034694325.1 Entomobrya corticalis
AAATTGAAACTTGAATTTCAGTAAACCGTGATGTTATGCATATTTCAAAATTTACTTTTGTTCTGGCGGTATTAGTATGAGTTTATCTGTGGGATTGTTTAAATAATAGATGGTCAATTCTGAATGAATGAACAGCGATTTGAGATGCGCATGTGTACTTAGGTCGTGTTACGCATTAATATTTTTACTTTTGCTAAAAGCTCAGTGCACTTCACGCATGGTCGATAAACGTACGACTCGTCATAATAGGCATCTATCGTTCATCATTACACGAAGATGTTTGTTGGCGATACATTGATTTATTTTTTTATTTGTTGAAGCTATTACTTTTTAATTAACTAATTACAATGTATGCACTATTTAAAAAAACTGTATAATAAAATAATTCGAAGAAGATACATAATTCATGTTTGAATACACTTCGCACGATTTTCCACAACTTTCATTTTTTACTTTATTTGATCAAGATTATAATGGTACGTAACTCAGAAAAACAAAGATGTTGTATTTTGATAGTAAAATCTAAATTGCATTGTTTTCTTTCTGTTTTTACAAAAAATTGCATACATTTCGCATCTCTGATGTAACTGGAACTTTTTTTATAAAGAAGAGGGAATAAATTTCAATAATTTTCATATATTATTTAAACGTTAAATAACAATGAATACCTAAGCAAAATGAGAATTTCAATCCGATAGTAGAAAAGCCATAAAAATAAAAGATGGATTTGACATAACATCAAGTTTTTAATCTGACAAACTGTTTACATGCACCAAAGGTTGCATTAAATAAGATTGATGACCAGTGTCGGACGGAGGTCGAGCAATAAGCTATAGCTATATAGTGTACCAAGACCAAGTGCAGGTATATCACTTACTAAATCGTCTTCCGTCAATTCAAATAAATGCGGACACTTTCGTGTGTGTGAATCAGCCATGTAATCAGATAACAAGTTTACATGTCATTTTACACCAAAGCCAAGAGGAAACAAAACCACCGTGTCATCATCGTTAAGTATAACGTTGTCGACGTACAAACAAGCTAACAAGCCTATATAATAATAGTTTTGTAGTAACAGGTTCACACGCGTACCAACTTTAGACTTTATCTCGAAACGTATTATATTATATATCGAGTGCAATTGAAAATGTGCATTACTTAACTACCAATAGCAGACCAAACAACCAAGAAAACACCTCCAACAAAGAAAACGGTATAAAAATGTACGAGTAAAGTTATCTATCGGGTAGTCACAATACATTTATGCTATTATGATATCAAAATGTAAAGTGTAAACATACCTTAATGGCGCGAGCGCTTGATATTAAAGTAATTATAAAATTATCAGATAATCAAACTTGCAATCAAATGCAGAAAACAAAGATGATGAGTAATTTTTAAAAATCAATTTTCATAATCCAAAGTCGTAATTTAGATAAGAATAAAAGTATCGCCAAATCGAATGCCATCAATACATCAACTATGTCATGCCACACACACTCACTGGCAACCAATATCGTGTGAAATTCCACTGTTCTTTAGGTAAGCCAACAAAAAGGTATGATTTTCTTCAACAAAAGGATTTACATGCCAAACATTTACATGCACGAATAAGAAAAAACAGTGTAATGACATGTTTTAAGCCGAAGCTTATATGGTAGGTTAGGTTGGCGAATCTATCAAACAATACATTAATCTGTTTTTTGCAAACCATTTGCTAGTTTTGTAGACATAATGTAGGTATAAGCTATTATTCATTACTTATATGCATGTATAATACACGTATGCATCAGAAATGCACCTACATAATGTCAGATTGAATTGTAATTCTCATTGTTACATTAGGTTTTACCCCTCCTTTGGTGCATCCTCCATCAAGAGCACAATGACTTTTTGTGCAACAATCTACCTAGGCGTCACAATAATATATGGTATTGGCATCTAGAAACTAAAAGCGAGTCCAAAATTATAAGCCTAAGCCAACATCAGTAACAAGTGCATTCACCAGAGGATCTTCCATTTCAATTCATCAGTGTTCAAACGTTTGTGAGCAGTTTAGATGAAAAGAATAAACGTGAACAAGTGCTTTCTTTTTCCCCTTTTCTTTTCTAGTAAGCAAACCAAAAGAAGTTATTCTTTAAGCCAGAACGTTATATAGATACATGAATATAAGTATGTGTGTAATATGAAAAAAAGCTTCAACTGTAAATCACTTTTCATTCATATTTCACGTGGATTATACTCTGGTGATGACTGATGATGATGACACTCAGCAGAAAATTTTTGCTGCAATAGGCAAGCAATGCAACAGAACGTGCGGCCACAAAGACCACAGAGACCTACTTTGTAATTAAAGGGCTTAGTTAGTTTGTCTAAGCATAATATAGAGATATTTGGTGGCATACGGTATCTACAAGGAAGGAAGAAAATAATGCAGTCTTTTATAGGACGTGTTTTTTCTATGTGTCTTGAAGATTTACAAAGAGAGCGAAGTTAAGAATGGGCTTATAGCTTCGTTTTTTCTATCGCTATCCTTAAATAATACTTTAAAGACGTACTTTATAAGCAAATACAAAAGAAAGGCACAAGCCAAGCCAATTTCACGTCAGATCAGCCACGCATCCATTCAACAAAACCATATCACAAGATGTATCACATCCCATCTTCATCAACGTCGCCACACACATTTACACGTTTCTGCATGCGCTTGGTTAATTCAATGTCTTGTTTTTGTTCCTTCTAAACCATCTACATAAAACTTTAACTAATATATTAAGTTTTTTGGCACATGAAACATTCCTGTAGTAGTTTTGAGTTTTCCATTAGATTTGCTGATTTTTTGTAAATGTTTTTTCTTTCATTTTATCGAATCAAAGAATCTGGTCTTCAAAAAAAAATGTTATCATCCGTACATTGGGCTTTCAATACTTGAGATAAGCATGAGGTGGGTCTAAGATCGGTGATTATTTAAATAGAGACAAACATTTCATTAATCTTATCTCATTAGATGTCATATAATATGTCCGATAATACGGTTGCCTAACGTATCTTACATTTAAAACACTTTACATTGACCACTGTCAGCATTCTGTCCGTTGGCATTCAAAATTTTTAATTATTTAAAGAAAAGTTTGAAGAAATTTCATAAAATTGGGTTATACAATAGCCAAACATAAGGATAAAAATACATAATTTAAAATGTCCAGTTTTTTTTGTCCACGTAAGCATTCCTTAAAAGGCTTTTAAAACTATATTTATTACCACTTCCTCGTGTAAAAAACTGTTACATATCATTTTGTATCATTGCCAAGTTAAAGAAAAAACCTTTCTTCAGACATAACAAAAGTACGTAATACGTGTTAGAAATTTATTCAACAACTTTTCATTTTGTTTGTATGTTAGTCCAATTATCTCTCATGAAAAATGACTGTAATAATCATCTTTACGTATCATTTTACATTATAAATATGAAGAATGGCAAAAGACTCGTAGTTGTGTATATACAATTTCATTCGTAAGATTCAAGTTTATGGCCTAGTAAGATTCCAGAGAATACTCTACACACACTTTACTTATTGCATTTAATACGACGCAACAATTGTAAGCTAGAAAAATAATGGAACCTTTCATTATTATACAACCACATCCACATACGTACATAAAACGAGACACTACGGATTTTCGAGAAGGAAATATCATAATTCAATACTATTTTCATGTTTCCTATTTGGACATTAATATTTTCAAAAGATCTTTAAAACCTACCACCTGGAACCGCAATAATAATTTAATATGTTAGGGTACAAACATTCATATAAACCACATGGATTATTATGAATAGACAAAATAAGCTTTTAGCCGAGGTATAAAGTTATCTAGCTCTTCTTCCTAGTTGTTCCATTATTATTGTAATGCATTACAAATGCGTGCACCTTGTGCAATTGCAAGTCGAAAATATGAGAGGATGATAGTCACGATCACCACTACAATGCTTCAAGATGACCAGGACGGGTAGACTTTTGGAGAGACATTCAGAAACACAATTGCTCACAGACAAAGTATGCTCACTCGTCGTGGTAATAAAATATTGCATTCCACTCATAACATTGTTATTATTATCATTATTCCATTCCATGAGATGCCTCGCTTTCGAGTTAAAGGTGACTTGTGCGTTGTACAAAGAAGGAAATAAAATGAAGCCAGTAAGTCAAGCTTGTCAAGGCTAAAACTGTAAATTATGCCAGAAAAACATCTTATCATCTTTAATACTATATATTGTACTATCATATTACCTGTTCACAGGTTGTGATTGTGATTATATATTAGGCTATATATTATTGGGCAGTTTGTATTTTGCTTCAGTGCATAACATAAACGTGAATATAACAATAGATGTGAAACTAGATGCTAGTTTCTAGTGAAAGAACAAGAAAGTCATAAATATCATACAAATATATTTAAACGTTATAAACCAAAGTGGGTACAGATATAAATATATGGCATATTCACAAACAAAAAATAAAAAGCTACAAAAAAGTCACATCACAGCAGCATTTTTTTGCGCTGCTGCATTCTCGTCTCTCTCGTTGTGCAGTAAAGAAGAGTCAAGAAGACTTGAGAAGAAAAATAGGTTTATGTTGTCAATGCGGTAGGAGAACAAATACAATCATTGTCAGTATTTTTTTGGAGATGAAATATCAAGCCTAACCAATTTGCGTGGCAAGCGTATAGTTAATAGTGTTAATATATGTTTGCTAGCCATGGTTTATAACAATTGCTGACTGATAAGAATGAAGTATATTTCTCAGGATTTTCTACTTTTTCAAACGCACAGATTTATTATTTGCGTTCTTTGTGTATTATAAGCCATATTCATGACTAACGCATCTAATTCCGCCGCCACTATATTGTATATGGACAGATAGCTTGCTTAATCAAAACCATAAATGATGTAATTAGCCAGAGGGATACTATAGTTAAGTAGCCAATTCGAGCCCACGCGGATGACTGAAAGTAATAAGTAAAACGTACTTGAGACTTAATTACAAACTTGTACTCAAGCAATTTCGTTTCGAATGAAGTTTACATCAAGGTGAGCACACATTCCAAACTTTAAAGTTTGCCGATTTTAACGATTGTGTGAAGAGAATCGTTTTTTTTTGTTAGCATTTGAGAGAAGGAAATGCCGGAAGGTGTGTGAAAATGATGAAGATACAGGACCAAAAATGGCAATAATGAATAAATTTGTTTATTTTGAAAAGAAGAAGAGCTAATCTTAGCCTCCTATTGTAATTGTGACAGTTGTATATGTTAGTAAGACCAAAAAGATGGTCCTCACCGCTAATTAACATTTGTGACCTGCAGCGATATTATTTTTTACTTGATACATGTGCAAATTTGATTTGGATACTTTTAGTTGAACAATGCTCGGCTCTAGTACAAAAATGTTAAATTGTCTTGCTAAATTTAAGTCTATGAAAACAATGTTCAATAAGCAATAAAGTACAAGCTTAAAAATTTCATCGCCTGAGACGTGAGGTATAAGAGAGTTTCTATTTTTACCAGGTGAAATTGAATGTAATATAATCTTATGATGGAGGGGGTTGAGACAAACATCCTCCTCAAATTTAACACAGATGTGTCAAAAACGTCGTCACCAATTTGTACTTTATCTACTCATCTTCTTATCGTTGCAAATTAAAACTGGTGATGACAACAAAAGTGTACGGATGAGTTTGATAGTTTTAAAGAATAAATGATATTATGCTTAGCGTTAAGACAAACATTTATTACAAAGCAGACATTCTATTCGCTGTAAAGCATGTATAACATCTAATCAGTATTGACGAACTCTCACTGTTTTTTATATTTATTTTAGTATTTCAAATCTCAAGGGTAAAAATTTAACTGCGCAGTATCAAAGTTAATCCTCAGCCTGAAAAGTGAAAATGAAAATTCGTAGAATACAATAGAAAATTGATGTAGCCAACTACACAAATTGAACTAATGCATCTAAATAATTAAAATTATTTTCATATTAATATTCTAACGATTATCAGGTGATGACAATTTTCCCTTATTGCACTGTTTAAAGTTTGCATATCCATATGCCTTTTAATTTTGGAGAATATGATGAGAAAGAAAAGTGCATGACAATAGATTTGCCTATATTATGTGAATACTTATGCAAAGTATATCATAAATATTAACAGTCAAAAGACAAGTGGAATCTCCTGAGATATCTAATCCTTTCTTCATGCTGACTTGGACGAATTTACTATGCATTTTGATTCTTCATACCAATCGTAAATTGTTATGGACGGATAACAGTTGTTGTTTCGATACACTGTATACTTATATCTCTGTACTAGTCGCAAATGACTCTTAATAGTAAATATAATAAACATTTATAATGCTTTAAAAATAATTATTACGGGCAAATGTATAAATTTTATACTAATATGTCATAACTCATATAATAACATATGATAATTTCATGATTGCTACCTGCCTACCATTTTACTGCTGCAAGGTAAGTGTAATAGTTACATTCAAAAGCTTATTATATGTGTACCAAAAGAAGAATCCAGCTTGACTAATTACTTTTGAGACTATGGGGTCTAATTTTCAGTCTCTTGCTTTTGTCTAAAGAGCTGACATTTTGTTGTGCAGCAATCTTGTTTGTTTGTAAAAAGACATGCATGCCTATTGTTAAAATCGCATTTGCTACCTGCTGTACGAACATACTTTTTACAAGTTAACAGCCAGGTGAAACGTGTATATAGTGGCAAGTGCAAGGTCAAAAGGGCTTGGGCTTGCCTAAGCATCTAGCATATTTTTGAATTCTAAATCTAAACCCTAAAGATGAAAAAACTAAGCACCCAGTATTTTGTCTATATGTCATGCACTAATCAGTGTCATCAATGTACCACATCAAGCATGTGGGTATATCGTTTTAAAAGTTGGAGAGATTCAGTTTAGAGTCAATAATAGGGCCGTGAATCATAAAACGTTGTAAGAAAGGAGCGCGTAGTCATTGGCCAAATAAATTTGCGATGCTTTCCTAGAACAAAAATCTAAGTGCTTATTCTGATTAATGACAGCATTTAAATAAAATCTATGGGAGCCGGAGCATAATTGTGAACTGTATAATTTTAGTCCAACAGTCGATTTTAGAGAATATATGACAAAATGCAGAAATTTGCTCAGTGAAACAGACTGAATGTGAGCGTTACTAAAAATCTTACTTTATCAATCTAGCACGCAGGTTTTCACCAGTTGAGCTAAATGGTCTTCTTTTAAAAACATTTCTTACTATCGGTTCACTCACGTTTCAATTTTTCGTGCTCTGCCATGCCATCCTGTTCTTTATAACCACTACAATACTACATAATAATATAACTTTTAAGGATCATCTTCTTATGTCTGCCTGCATCATGCATGGCATTGTTTTTCTGTAATAAACGATTATTGCTACTACTTGATCTTCTTCTTCTTGGTTTTTTGTACACGACGACAAGAAAAGCAGAAGACCAAAGTTGATCTGCTCTGATCTGCCCATAGGGCTTCTTTATTCAATTCTACCAACCATACTTACTACTACCAACCAAAAGAAGATGATGGTCATTATGTTATTCTCTTCTTCAAAAACTCTTTCTGAAAACATGTTATAATCTATAAATTCGACTGTGTAATAATCTATTTGAGTATTTTAAATGCATAGCTGTGACTCTTGCTCACATTATATGTGTAATATAATGTAATAATAATACAAGCAATGCATAATAATATCTATTTTTTAAAGGACGAACTAGCCATTTATTTTCAAGTTTTGTTCGTCCTTCCTTTACCTTGGTTGTTTCATCTTTAAATCTTCTCTAGTGCTCCTGCCTCCTGCTACTGCTGCAACCTCAAAAACTCTTCGTCTCTTGTTTCATATCATATCTTGGCGTCATTTTATAGTAGAAATATACACAGTTACTAACTTATATACATACACGGTAGTTTTAAAATTGTATTGTTGGCAACACTTTGCCTTCATGAATTGCAAATGAGAAGGGAGACGATGAAGAAGATTCCAGTTTCGTTTCTTTCCTTCTGCCGGACTTTTGCATTTGCATTCATACTCCTCTGTCAAAATAACGAAAACATTGCAAATGTGCATGTATTTTATAATATGTAATAGTTATATAGTGAGTGTAGATACACACATGAAAAAGGTACATAAAAGTAGTAACATTCCATTGATTGCCGCATTGCATTATTGTGCTGCTGATAACATGCTGGTGGCATCTGATTATTTTCTACATCATTTGAAAAAGGAGAATAACAGAGAATCCCTTTAAGATTCAGGTGGCATACTTAAAGTATTATGTTAGCTTTAATTTGTGCATTTACTTTATGAGTTACAACAAAGTAACTCTGACTGAGCAGACCAGCTCACAGCAGTCATCCATCCAGGTGAAGATTAAGTACTTCTTGAAAATTCTTGAATACATAGTTGAAGAGGTATGTTGTGGCTGTTGCAACACATTATCCTCTGTCCTGTACATTTTTGATCTGATGTATTACCGATTGTTATGAAATTTTCTATAGCTTGGCACTATACAAGAGCTCAAACTACTCATTTTACGGTGACGATGAAGAAGTTAAAGTTGAAAGTGGTGGTATAGTAGTAGTTCTATTACTTTGTTGTTCACATGAAGAGTTTGTATTAGCTCACAAATCAGTTGCATACCTGAAAATCCTGAATTTCTCGACTAGTTCTCATGTTATCATGTAAATACTTTTTAAAAATGTTGAATGAATCCTTTTTTCAAAGGTCAAAAGAAATTTTTACTAAAAGCATGCACATATTAACTTTTCATAACAATAGCCTATTTTATATAGTTGACTATAAGGAAGTTTTTTCACGAATTTTAAGATAGCTTTGCTGGATGCCAAGGCGGTGCGAAAACACAAAAAGCGTCTGCCGCATTTCGTGTACTCATCTTTCTTTCTTTTCATTCATTGAACTCAATTTTCTTGCAGTTTTAAATGAATAAATGATTGCAAATTAATTGTCGTTAAATTTTCATCAACTCATTCAAAAATCTGTGGTTATGCATGCGCTTGAACTTGCATTTCGAAGTGGCTTAAATTTTTATTAGATTAGTACACGATTATTCAATAAAATACTTATTGATGCAATGCAATAGGTTAAACAATTATCGGTGGTATTTACTGCCGTATTTTCTTCTATATAGGTCTATTACGAACATAAATGCATAAAAAACCTTATGCGGAGCCATGAAATATATATTCAACAATACTCGCTTAGATGCGTATTTAATAAAAAGAAATACTTTTGACTTTAATACATTTTTAGAGATTACAAATAAATTCAAATTTCAATTTACTTCAATGTAAGCTAAATTCCTTTTCAATTTTGGTCTTCAGAGCAGATGAGGGAAAGGAAACAGCAAAATATATCACTAACTTAAAGTTTCGAAAACAAGAACCATCTTCGACTCTTTGCAAAAAAGTATTTTCACATTAGCGTGATACAGAGGATAAATTCAGCCAGGCCACACCTTGGTCATTGAGCATGACAGGATGATATATTCAATATGGTTAAACTGCAAACCCAGCTTAGATCAGTGCATGCGAATTCGCCCTACAATATTTTTCTTGATCTTAAAATACGAATAGAACAGCTACACTACACGATACCACCACCATTACAATATTTTAGCAGCTTTCTGAGCTAGTTGGTACCAATATAGATATGCGTGCCGGTAAGTAAATGATAAAATATTGACTTTTCGTATTAGATCATAGACATATATTGTGTACTTCTTGAAAAACAAGCAGTCATTCATGTTAAGTTATATATAGGTAATAAATATTGATGTTGTACGTACAAATTAATGCTTCATTTTAAATAATGATTTAGGTCAAAGTTTACGACAGTATATAGAGAAAGGGCGAAACATTCATTTGTACTTCATGACGGTGAAAACTTTCCTCTGGGATACCCGTTAAGCCATTCTTTAAGCCAGTCATCGCTTTCAAATACATCGATTGATTCATAAATTTCAGGGAATTTTGAGACATCGTAGATCAATTCCTAATATACATACTTTGTATGTGCAGGAATGAAAGCATTTTTCTGTATATTTACAACCTAGTGAAAACTTTTGATTAGTTGGTTACTTACTGCATGGCGTATTTGGATTATGCATTTTGACCGGTTTAATACCATTCACATCAGCAAACTGCACTTTAATCATTGAAAAGAGTAGCAGTAGTGACTAGTAGTGAGCTGCATTGTAGGTTGACTTCTGTTCTTTAAAAAAGATAAGATAATATTTGCTAGTCAATCAGGGTCTAGCCCTAGTCACTTACTACCAACTCGCCTCGTACAACCGAAACTGCTATTGGCTTCTGGCATTGATCTCTTTCTACTGCTCGTTACTCTGCCCATAAATATCGATGCAATAATATGATTTGTTCTACCACTTAACTTAATCGTCTCAGTGCCAGTGCACTTTTCTTTAGGTTACTATTTTG
>JAQFYG010004856.1:0-10550 GCA_034694325.1 Entomobrya corticalis
ATGAAAAACGCGAACGATGAGTGATTTTTGTGATTAGCGTATCACTCAACTCATTTGCGTATTTTTGTGGAAGAAGGGAGAATGGACAAATTCCAATTTGTATTTACAATACATGGACGGAATATCCTTCACGGTTAAAATCCCTTACAAAAGTTTGATCCGAGCTGGTGTACAACATAATCGCTGCCAATATCACGCCAACTCCAAGTTTGATAACTTGCTTTTTATTATAGGCTTCTCAGAAAACTTGGTATTAAATATGATGAATGAAAGCACGGCAGCTTAGAAGATTTTAAAGGGATGCGTCTTGTACGACGAAGCTACTAATCGACTGCTTAAATCATAATGTGGATAACATACCATTCACTTTTCTTTTGAGTAAAAAGTTGTCTAGATACCACTACTACTCTTGTACGTGCGAAGCTTCCTAAAACCACCGCTGCTGGCAAACTGTGTGCATTTTATATACTCACCAAAAAATGCATAATAATCGCCAAACCTTTTTTCTTTATTTTTTTGAAGGGTGCAAGGTGCACGTAGTGCAATTTCGCATTCTCTCAGAACTTCTTGGAGTAATATCCTCTATATTTTGTAAGTTGAGTGAGTGCAGACTCTTTTTTTGTTGTAAAATTGAAAATTGCATTTTACGTGCCCATGTCATCCGCCCATGTGGCTCTTTAAAACTCCGTAAAAATTTAGCAGCCTTTAAAAACGTCATGTCATCTTATTGTTGTTTATTGTTAGTAATTTAATGCCCATTTTTTACTCGCTTGATTGTACATTTAAAACTCTTCACAGTTTTAAAAAGTACCTGCATAAGGAATAATAATATGTAGGTATGATATAATGTGAGTGTAATTAAAATCCTATATCCATTTTCTGCACGAATGTACTTAGAAATATGAGATACTAAAGACTAACGTCTATGATGTCATTAACAATTTATATTACAATGCGATATGAGTACAGTGCACTTTCCTTGCTTATTCGTGTTCAAAATTTTTGCAGGTATTTCATCATTGCTATTTTGTGCAATATTTCATGGTTTGAAATTAATGTAAAATTTCAGCAAAAAAGTGCAAGTTGAACTGCCTTTTGCCTCAACTTTATTACCTGTTAAGTGCCAACATCCTTATTAAGATATAATTTTTCAGCAAAAAAGGATGTTTCAATCTCTGTCTTGATGTAACTTTAAAGTATGTTTTATTATCAAGAAGAGAGTTGGCCCGTTAATACGAACTACGAACTTTACATTTTTTGTTGTTGTTTGTGCTAAATAAAGTTGAGCATTTTAATGCAAGATTGCATAAAAAACAAATTGGGATTTTGTGCAGCAGAACCTTATTACCTATAATTTTTTATAAATCGTGAGCTCGTTGAAAAATGCTTACAACTGGCAATTAAAAATTCATGAAAGATAACATAGTCTTAGGTTATGATGGGAATGTTTACTAATTTTCAACATCAACGTACCTAATTTGGGGTCAAGACAAAATTGACATCACAACGAGTTGGTAGAAAATCAGCACAACAAGATGTTTTTGTGAAAGACGCGGATATATTGGATATATTTATGATGGCATAATAATATCGTGTATTTTCCAGTCAAATCCCAAACTGAGTTGTCGTTTATGGTTTAATTTGTTAAAAATATTGAATTTGAGCCGAGAGAAGGACAAAGTTAATCAAATACATAATTCACTTGACTTTAAAGGGATTGGTCGAATGTAATATGAGATGACCTTTTGATTTGATGTGAAAAATTACAAGACGTTGCTGAATAATATATTTTAGTATTTCCTATGGACAGATCTGAAGAAACTGATATAACAGTGACACCAACAAAAAGACGGCAGTAGCATGGAATGGATTCCACTTCGCTACACCACTGTCAACCATGCTATTATTGACATGACAAGTCTTGTCTTTTTCCCCATTCGTGTGTAAAACTTCATCTTCCTCGTCTGACGTAACTTTTAGATAACCTTAAAACCAAAACTTGCCGTTGTCGCCTTTTCCTCGCGAGCATATATTACCGCTCTGCTCCTGACTTATAATGGAGTGTTGAAGGTTTACTATCATAATTTTTACACATTTTTTCCCAAAGTACGTTGACATTGTTAACGCGCCATATATGAGAAATGTGAAAGGTTTTCTTGATAGAGTGTGGTTTATTCCGGCTGAAATTACTTTACAAACACAGCAAACCAAAAGTGGCCAACTTGGGTACAGGCAGTTATTGTAAGACCAGCAAAAAGAAACAATAAACCAGAGGCTTGTTTTTACGAATGACCAGCATTTAGAGAAAATTGCATAAATACATTATGATGTTTTCGGCCCTTCTTTGCCAAAAAGCGCGTATTATTATAACAGAGTAATAAAACACTTTACGCATACGCCACATTTATTATTACGAATCCCCCTAAAATCATCATCATGGAAAAGACGGGGAAGAAATACACTGATGTTTGCTCAGCCATATATATCTAATAACTATATATATTTACATGCACATGAGTGACTTTATAGTATAGTGCACAATAACCTTCATTATTATTTTTATTTATTACATAAAATAAATAAAAATATACGTACATAAAGCAGAGTTATAAAGGGAAAGGCAATTTTCACCGAGAAAAGCAGCAATGCCTTCAAGTTACTGTCTTCAAGGCATAAAACTACTTTGAACAGCTTCTGGTATTTGTATGACCTTCTTCCTCCCCACCAAACACTCCATGTACATATTTATGAGAAAGAGGGAGCCCGGGTTAAAATGGAAGAGGAGAGGAAAACGGGCCAAACAGAAAAAGCAAATAAAAAGAGAAAACCAAAATGTGCTGTATGTATGTAATATTATGTGGGAAAAGTGAAGGAGCAAAGTAAAATAAACACTTACGAATATGTACTACTTCTTTGCTGATGCAATATCATGTGAGGAAGGAGAGAGATGCAGACAGTCAAGAAATTTATTGGCTTCCATATAATAATAATAATGTAGTACACTACATTTTCCTGTATTTCGTCCTGTTGTGTAACCTTTTAAGAAGCTTTTGGTCGTCCTGTCAAGACTTGAGGCTACGTGTTTTGGTAAAAATGGTAATGTTCTTTATTGTTGTAAATATTACATTGTATGTGTGTAGCCCAATATTTACACATTCCTTTCTTATTGTGTTTTCTTATGGCTCAGGAGGAAGAAGAGGTCGCCTCAAGAGACTCGTGTTTTTATATTTGTAGCAGCAGTGGACTTGTATGTAATTTGGAAATTTTGTATGTCTTGTGTGTGTACAGAAGTCGTTAGAGATAGTTGCATAGTTTTCGTTATTCAAGCATTTTGCCTCCTTCCCATTTTATGAGAAAGTCTCTCATTCATCCTTAAAGTTGGCAATAATAAAAAATTGAAGCTAAAAGATTTTAAAGGGGACTGCTACGGAGCAACTCGAGCAACACACTCTTTTATGCAATAAATTACATATTCGAACATTAACAATATCCTTGGTTTGAAACTTTTTTCCCTTGTAATCTGCTGCTCTGGAGAAATGGCTCCATATTAAAAAGAGTTGGCAAGCTAGAGTGCACAATGGTGCCACGAAATACAATGAACTCGGTATATGCTCCCGCGTCTTTGTTGAACTTGAACAGAGCAGTAAAGTTTTTGCCAAAGTCAGACTGAGGCTCATAAGAGGAAAGATGATGTGACGATACGATGATGATGATGACAACAACAAAAAATAACCTTTTTATGGCCTTTTTAAAAAGATGAATCGCCTTTTGCCGTTCCTTTGCAAAATAATGTGTGTGTTTCTTCTTCTGTTGGATTATTTTTTTTGGTCCATGGAAAGATATAGTAGTGTGCTTCTGTTGTGGCAACAATGTGTATACACTAGTGCTCATATATATAGTAAAGCTTTGTATTAGACGGGGGATTTTGCTAAAGTGGTTGTAATGGGTGAAAAAACATGGTCGTTAGAAGGGATTTAATCGATGTTTCTTCGTCTACTGCTTCTCTCTGCGAAAATGGTTTCTTCTCTCGTATTTTTCGTATGAGAAGAAGAGGGAGCATTGTAGTGTAAACCTATATGTCTGTCTTCACCGAAGAAGGAGAGAAAACAAGAACCGACATTTATTTGTTGACTCTCCAACACAACTTTTTGGGTTCGTTTGTGTGTTTACTTTATATGCTACTTTTTCAACACAATAATTATAAAAGCTTTAGTTTATAGGAGAGTGGGAGTCTTTATGCAAGTAGTTCACCTAGCTCAACTTGACTTTAACTCACAAGTTTAGACCAATTCCGTGTATTATAAAAGTGTTAGGTAACAAAAAGCCACTTAAGTGGATATACATACGAATGTACCTATTTTTGTATAAAGAAGCTCAACTTTTTCTCACAAGACGAGGAGAAGAGGAGGAAATTTTAGTTTTAATTTTTGGCTCGCTGACTGAACTAACAACCAGAGAAAATGTATGTATGCCACATTACGTATTGCAAAGATCTGCATGAAAATGTAATAAATGATAATGTTACATCAAACTATACCGCTCACTGTGTGTAACTAAAAGGGAGAACCACACCGACTGAAAAAAACTGCGACTTTACTTTTAAAGACGACGATGATGTCGTCGCGCTACTATATATAACACTGTTGCGTTGTGTGAGTACTTTTTTTGCACAAAGCAGTTTACCACCATAAAATTCACAATACTCCTATTTTGGACAATTTCATTACAATTTTTTTCCGTCGCCGTTTGTTGACGCCAGGCCAGAGGAGACTAACGACTTGATGGTATATTTATATATGGTGCAAAAATTGTAGGCAGTTTAGTTGCTGCAATACTGCTCGTAGATAAGAAGAAAAAGGGCCAAAAGCTTGAATAATTCAATTTATCCGTTGGATATTTTTATTGATGGTTTTTACTGATGTTGATACTCATGCTATGCTCCCTTTATCACCGCAAAAAAAGCCTTGAAGATTTAGAATAAAAAAAGAAGTCGCTCAGCAGCTAGAGAGCTCCAACAAAGTGAAGTTGCATAAGATAAAAGAATGCTATCTTGTAGGCAAATTATGAAATTGAAATCGCAGCCAATTTTAGTATGCAAAAACATTTTAACATAATCTGGCTGCGAAACAATTTTGATATTTCCACATCAAAGGAAATTATGCATAATTTAGAATTTAATCATTTCACAAAGGGAAGGACTCCCCCGCAGCAAACAAGATATGTTGAGGTGTGGGCCAGTAATTGGTGGTAATATGTTCAAGCTATTTTAGAAATATTTTGAGCAAGACAAGCTGGTAACAAAATGGTTGAATGTTCTTTAGGACTTTTTTCTCAAAATTCCTTGACAAACAACTTGTGTATTGATTATCGATCGAGTTGCATAAACAAACACAAGTAAACAAGATGTTTCCTTTTCAAATCAGCAGCAGCGCCTGTAGATGCTTTATATGGTATGTATCTTTTAAAAGCGTGAAATTACATTGGATACGGTTATTTCTTCATATAACCTTATAGTCAGTCCAATAATGCAAGTGCATCGATTTCGATTCACTTGATTCAAAAATACCTACTTAATAGAGTACTGTCAACAACAAATGCATGCAATAAATATCATTTGCATAAGGAACAATAGAAAATTCTCAACAGCATCATTTTATTGGTATTGTATACAAACTGTATACACTAAACTGTAATACGAGGAAGATGAGGTGGCGCATAAATAATGTCGTGTGAAACTTTGTATGCTATGCATGCGCATAAATATTAGATTCGCAAACATTTTTCTTTGCTCCACTTTCAAAGAAGTGGCCCCAGCAATATGGCTTGTTGCTTGCTTGTTTACTTCTAAACTAGAAGGTTGTTGTAGAGCAAGAACCTGTTTATCTATTTGATTCTCTGGTGTATTCGCTGATTAGCTGAGTTTTGAGAAACGTGAATTTTGACGTAGCACTAGATTAGATATAAAATCAAGATTTGTGAGACACTAAAACTGGAACTAGAGAAGTTTTAGATGACTGTTTGACAACTAGCCATAAAATTAGGAAAAAATATGAAAGCAAAATATTTTATTTCAAGGGCTAAAATGATATAGACCTAAATTCAGAATCCATCTTTAGATGTTCAACCAACTAAAGATTTATCTCATCATCATAAAAAAGTTTATTGCCGAAAGCAACGATATTAGATACGATACGACACAACCTCCCTGCTCCTTCGTTTGCTAGAATTCACGGGCATAAAGCGTTAGAGCTGCCTGTGCATCGTCGTCATTCAATTAATTCAAGTTTTGGGGTGCATTGCATCACGATTCTAATTGCATACTTGAGTCTCACTAAAAGCCGCGTTTAAACGGTTATTAAAATATTATGGTTTTTAGCAATCTATTCACACACGTTGTTATTCAAACAAGTATTGAATTAAATATTCTCACAATAAAGCGATATCTCACAGCCAAACTTGCTGGTTGGTGGATTCGATTGATGTCGGATTTTTGACATTTCTAATTTAATCTTGACAGTAAACTTGCAGACTTTGCGTATTCCGATTAATCAGAATATGATCATTGCCAATTTTTTAAACTCATGTAGGACATTAATTAGGCACCATTACACCGGTTTTAACAGGCATGACACCGAATGTTTGCCGTTGCAAGTCATATTATGCTTGTTTTTAACAAGATTTATTGAAAAGGCTGACGCTCAAAATACCTATTGGCACGTGTTGGTGCAGGTCGTCTTGATTAAATAACCGAAAGACATCATGAGACATTGTATTGTAAACAAGAATGCTCATTAGTAAAATATTTGCGTGAGAAAATACTTTATTATTCGGTTGAACTTTACTATCCGAAAAAAATCAGAATGTTGTTTATGTAGAAGGAGTGCAAGATAGCCGATGCTGTATACAATTTTTAATCTTATTCGACCAGATTAAGTTTGTCCTTTCTCTTCTTTTTACTTTTTATGGATTTCTCTCATGGCTCATACCAAAGATTTCCGATAGGTCTTCAGACATCGTGGTATTTTTGCGGCAGTGTTGAATCATGTACAAAATATTTGAAACTCAGCTTGAAAAGATCCAGTGTAAAAGATCCATTTCGTATACTGGTTGTAGTACATTCAATTAAAGCAAGTGTGAATTAAAACTGACGCTGTCTGTTCTCAAACCATTTCCTTGTGAAATTTTACGTTTAGACTAATAGCGAATGTAATTGAAAGGAAGAAATGTTGAATGTCTTTCATTGAATCGTTTTACGACGACGGTTAAATTAGTTTTTGCCAATCTATGTTTGTACAGAGCAAAGATAAAATAATTTGTTCTTGTCCCTTTTAATTTTATTTGCTGATAATGCCTACATGTTTGTTTTACAGACTTTAACCATAAAAATAGACATTTTCTCAGAAGACATTTATTTCCAGCAAGAGCAAAAGACAGACACACACAGTTTTCCAATTTTATAGTTATAAGTAAAAGCAATATTTATGTTTCTTGAGACTTTCCAAGATGATTTTTCAAACATCAACTGAAAAAACAGAAATCATGTTCTTGTCTGAGTATTTATTTTGAAGTGCAAAAAAATACACCAAGACTTTTTTCTGCGATAATTCAATTCTTGACACTCTGAACAACGATCTAATGATAAAAACGAAAGTGCTTACTAAGGAATACCAAAAATGTACGTAATGTATCTCCCGATTCCATTAACTTTTTTTCATGTTGTTTACTGTCTGACAAATGATTTATTTATGACTTTTTGAAATTCCTTTGGCTTGAAGGAAATGTAAACTCTAAAAAAGAATATTTTGCAATGGAATACACTATATGTGCCGCATATTTATATTTACTTTTAGTTTTTTTACAAAGAAACTCTGTTATTTTACTATGAAAGTTGCTAATGTAAAGAAAAAGAGAGTGTTTCCGAATTGTGGAGTTTTCCATCAACAACGACTTTGCTTATTTACTTGTACACGACGGACGTCTGAGAATCAGAATCCATTAATCTTCGGTTTATGAAAAAGGCTACACGACAGCTTCTACTACAAACTCACAGTAGCTGTGGTACATTGAAGCAAAAACAGCGGCAGGCGAATTGGAAAATGGAAAAGACAAGAACTGATTTCAAAGTAAAACGTAAAAGCCTATCTGAAGATACTAACTGTTTAGTTTAGTGACTCAATTCAAGCATATTACAGAAAAATATGTACAGTTGTTTATACCTTTTCCATTTTCACATTCATTCAAACTCAAATAATATCTTTCCATCTGCATCTTTTGCATCTCTCCCTTCTTATACGAGAGAACCACCAACCAAGAAACCTTCTTCAGATTCAGATTTAATACAAAGCAAGCATTTTTCCCTCTATCTTATTTCCCTTTTATTATTATTATTATTATAGTTCCATTTGCACTGATGAAAGATCCCATTCACTTTTCAACTTTCTTTCTCAGAGTTTTCCTTCACAAAGAAACATAAAATGAGAAGAGCAAACCAAGAGAAAGGGATTTGAAGAAAATATTATTATCTTTGTATTTATTTATTTATTTACTGAACTATAGCTAAGGAGCTTTTCTTCAAAGTTATCGGGTCCCTGTGAAAAAGAGTGTAAACACTCATCTTGAATGTGCTCCTTTGTGTGATTCGTCTTCAAAAGAAGCATTACAATTTCTTATTTTTAGAGAGTAAATAGAAGAAGATGCTGGCTGAGTAAACACTGTACAGATAAAAAAAAAATTTAAATGGTGCGCATTGTTGTCTGATGTAGCGAGCTTTTTACCATCCATCCAATCCACACACGCCACTCTCGAAAAATACAGACAGCAATTTCTCCCTTTAAGCGGATTTGATGTTGAATGTGTTAATCAAAGAAAAACATGGTTATTCTATTCTGCTCACACAAAAGATGTAGCAAGAAACATGATGATTTCCAGAATAAGTATTTATCTTTTTTGGTACGCAGGTACATATGCGGCTGCCATAATCCTATCTGTTCCGCAAATTAAATTACACTTTTGTTGAGGTCCTTACCATATTTTAATTTTTGTGCTCGTACATATGATTAATCGTTTTTTATAATTTGACAGCATAACTTCCTGCACAATGTGAAGTATGAGTAGGTAATTATCCTGTTACAACAGCAATTTACCTGTTGCGATAAGTATCATCTATAAACAAGGATTTTTCTAAAAACTACAGCAAATATGAGGTTTACCACAATCCGTAACTGAAATATTCGTTATTACTGGGAGCACCAAGCATACCTTGAAAATACCTTTGAAATTCCACTGACTTATTAATTTAATGTCATTTTTTGTTACGGTCGATGGAAGGACAGACAGGTGTTTTTATACTGTTTGGTTAGCGTCGCGTAATTAAAAAGCTATATGGCTTTTATGGCAGTCTGCCTAGAATTTTTTTTGCTCAAGGGGTTTTCGCAGTTGTTTCAATTCAACATACCGTCGCCAATCGATAATCTCTCTCTAGAAATATAATCACAAGGCAAGATCGCTTTCACATAATAAACCAACACAGTATGAAATCAGTCAGAAATCCTAAAAAGGTCAAAAAGTCAAAAAGTTTCACCACAAATTAGTCTTATTAGAAAGTACAGTGTCTCATAATTTGCAAGCATAGAAGTTATACAATGGGTTGTTCAAAGATCAAAGTATCTTTGCAAAAACTTACGGCTAACGACCGAGCTAGCAAGAAGAGATTATCGGAAATGCATATGCGTACAAAATTAACACATTTTCCAAACTATCACCTTCACCGCTTTTCTCATAATCATAATCTTGTGTGTACACAAAGCTTTTCATCATTTGAATGCTATATACCTACCTGGTGGCATATCCTTTTCATCTGTATAAGATTTGGCGATTTCAAGATCTATGTGTCGTCTCAACTAATCCATTATTTTAATCGTCTCATCTGAAAACTCCGCTTTCTACCTCTGCGAAACAATGCAAAGGAGGTGCCTATATTATTTTGATTAGATTGAATTACTACACCGCATTGTTGCATCAAAAAGTGAATTATTCATGCATGCAGCAAGGCATTCACTCATAGTCAATCCATTTAGAAATTGATGGATTTTACTTTACCGACAGCACAATGCATGGGTTTGGACAATGGGAACATTTATGCGCTCTATTGCAACTTAGTTTAAATGAAGGAAGATCATTCTCTTGTAGTATTTGTTCTTTATCTTTTCACATTGCTACTACATTTCAATTTTCACGACACAAAACATGCTAATAACATCAGTTTGCTACTGTGGTATAATAAGAAGCGATTTTATATTATCATTCCTTCATGATCCCCTTTATGGACACCCGGTCACGTTCTCACATACTTTGTTCATCTCCTATATTTTTATATCTAGTAAAGTAATGTAGGTATTATGTATTCGTTGCGCTAATATATTATATGCTCGAGTGAGTGAGACGAACACAATGTTTGCATTTCTATATCTCATGCAACGATTGTAGAAGGAAATTGCCAGTCAAATATCCAAAGAAACGAAGCGATGTGGCAAAGAGAGGATGGCCATACA
>JAQFYG010004857.1:0-10549 GCA_034694325.1 Entomobrya corticalis
TGTTATAGTTATAATAATAAGTGCCTATGTAAAGTAATATAAAAACTGTAGAAAATAATGAAATCATCGAATAAATACGAATTGTAAGAATATATATTTTTTTTGCTATGTATCAATAGTTTAGTGTAAAAAAATCCGTAAATCAGTATGAAAAAGAAAGAAAGTACACGAACAAATTAACACACATTACACGCCTAACACCCTACTATGCATCATGCATCACCCTTACATTTTTTTGGAATTATTTTGAACCTGAAATTTGAAAATGCTGAAGTGATTCTTTTGAAAACAATCCTATTTTTTATAAATGTTCGTTATATTTTTCTACACTAATTTAAAAACATTTCCGTCAACTTCTACTGAAGTTTAATTTTTAAAACATGATGAGCTTAACATCAATACTTTCAAAATTAATAGTGCTGGACTCGCAGTGGGTTAATTACGCAATGAGATCAGCACTCGTGGGAATGTTCCTCGTAGCCAACATAAAATTGTTCACAAATTCACAATACGCATCAACATCATCTTCAGCTATTTACGGTTTAAATAATCAGCATCCATATAATCAGTATCCGCAGTACTACAGTCATCACTCTTCATACTCATCAAATCCCTACTCTAACCCTCATTATCATTATGGCTATAACACGTAAGAGGAAAAAATTAATTTAATTGAGATTTATTTTAAATCGCATGGCTATAATATTTACTTATTTTCAATGTTTCAAGACCACCACCAGAAGTTCGACCAGGTGGAAGTCTATCTCTTCATGACATTCTCCCAGCAGATCTCAAATCTTATGATAAAAATCGTCCGCCTAAAAATAATGAGCAGCCAACTATAGTCTACTTTCATGTGACCGTTCTGAGTATCGACAGTATCAATGAGGAATCTATGGTACAAAAATTGATGTATAATGGCATAAAGATTCGTTTTAATTGGCAATTTTTATAACTGACTTGGTCGTATTTTGATTTAATTTTTTTCTCTAGACATACGTTGCTGACATATTCCTTGCGCAAAGCTGGCGAGACCATCGACTGCGACTTGGGACAGGAAAAATGGATGACCATTACAGGATATTGGATGTGCAATGGCTAAATGTTCGTAATTAATGGGCTTAAAAATTTTCTATTTTATAAAGTTTTAACTAAGCAATTATTTTCAAATGTATTGTTATGAAATCAATAGGATATCTGGAGGCCAGATTGTTTCTTTAAAAATGCAAAATCTGTAACGTTTCATGAGATGTCCGTACCCAATCATTATCTTTGGCTGTACAATGACAAAACATTGCTGTATATTTCAAAGTAAGGAGCATTTAATTTTTTTTTAGATGTAAGCAAGAAATACATATATTTATTGACCTTTTATATTATTTTCTTAGGTTGACATTGGTTTTGTCGTGCAATATGAAATTTGAGCTTTTCCCTTTTGACACACAAGTTTGCTTCATGCAAATTGAAAGCTGTGAGTTTTTAAATGAATTTGATCATGGTCAGTGATAAATATAGTTATCAGTTATTATCAGATTTAATTAAGATATATTTTGTTTTAGTGTCACATACAACTGAGGATCTGGTTTTTAGGTGGAATCACACAGATCCTTTGGTGGTAAACAACCAAATCGAATTGCCCCAACTGGATATTTCACGAAATGAAACAGAGGATTGCACTTTGGAATACTCTACAGGAAATTTCACTTGTCTCGCGATAATGTTTGAACTGAAGCGACGTTTGGGTTATCACCTCTTTCACACTTACATTCCATCTGCACTAATTGTCGTAATGTCGTGGATTTCTTTTTGGATCAAACCGGAAGCTATTCCGGCCAGAGTAACTCTAGGTGTGACATCGCTTTTAACTCTGGCTACTCAAAATACCCAATCGCAGTCATCATTACCACCAGTGTCATACGTGAAAGCAATTGACATATGGATGTCTTCTTGCACCGTGTTTGTATTTATGAGTTTGATGGAATTTGCAGTGGTCAATCATTTCCTGGGCAGTGGGCATCCAATCGATAAAGGATATGATGACATTCACGATCTTAATAGCATCATTGACTCACAGTCACGGGTAAGTATATGATATTACAATAATTATTTAAAACTAATAATATGTGATTGAAAAGATCAGTTTTTCAAATATTTCAGCCCATAAAGACAAGCCCATGCCAGTACTGTCAAATCCAAGGTCGATTGTCTGCAACGACAGCCAACTTTACAAACTTTTGCAGCAACCGAGACATTGCGTTGGCTATTGACAGAATATCTAGATTCTTTTTCCCATTCTCTTTCTTTATTTTAAATATAGTTTATTGGTGCACCTTTCTTGCAGAACACCAATAAATGTTAGAAACTCACAAATGTTTAATAAAAGTTTATTTCTGAAAGTTTGTTTGTAGATATACAACATATTCCATTTTAAATATACAAATTACTGATTGCCACTGGGTTCACGTTTGATTTTGATGACTTTGAAATGCTAAGTTCCAACTGCGCAAATATTGTTGACAATTCAGTAGCCTTGTTCTTGTTCTTTTCATCATGCTTTTTGATAACGTTAGCAAACGGTTGGAGGGAAATAGAATCGATGAGTTCAGTTTCTCCATATGCTGCCAACAACAGTACAGATTTATCTGTCATTTCTCCATGTGTTAATACTGCGGCACTCACTCCTCCAATAACATTAGGTGGAGTTAATGGAATGCAAGAGGGCGGAAGGTCTCCTCTGGAACACTTGGAACTGGCAACGTAAAATACTTTGCCCTCACAAGCCTCATCACTTTGATAGTATGCAAGGGTGTCTGAATGGAAAATTAGCAGGCGACCGCAAGCGTCAATGTAAGAAGAAACCTATTTCCACAAAAGATGAAGACCAATGACTTTCACGTCAACAATTTACATAAAAAGGACAAAAATAAAATAAAGCTGTAGTTATGAAAAAAAAATTCCTAACCGTTTCAACCACTTCATTTGCCAAATATCTTGGAACTCCATGAGTGTTAAAGAGGGCAAATATAACTGGCGAGCCTTTATTTTTTGCCCCAAGATACAATTTTGCAACAGGTTTCTTCTTAGGTCTGTTCAGATACATATCCACCACGTTTTCCCCCTGACCAATCATGAACACCTGAGCGAGTAACTCAAAGTTTCTTCCATCGCCGACAAAGCCATCTCCGAAACCTACCAAGAAAAACTAGCAATTTTAGCTATACATTTTTATTTTAAAACTTTTATGCCAATTTGTTTTCTAAAAGAATCAGTGAAAAATATTTGCATACCGACTGCTACTTTCCCAACAAATGCACAAAAAACAAGACCGCTGCTGGAACTTTCTTTCAGGATATTTTCACCAGCCGTGGTGTGTTCAACCTCAAAACTGAAAGATGTCAAAAACGATTGTAAAGAGTTGGAAATAGCAATTACGACAATTACGACCGGACAAGGATAATGTGCTTTATCACTTTCTATTCTATCTAATACCTTAACAGTGATTGGTTTTGAAATTCTTCTTCTTCATCATCAGCAAATGCACGAGAAGACTCGTAAACAACTTCACCAAAAGTAGCCACCATTATCCCAACGTCACAAATCTGACCTCTGACAGCAGTGTTAATGAGACAATCTCTTCTTATGTCTTAATCTAATAGCAAAACAAAAACAATTTCACAATCACAATCAAGCAAACAAGCAAAAAAGTCAACCTGACACATAATCACCCATTAAATCTAATCATCTAGAGCAATAATAATATGCTCACAGTAATTATAATACTGTCAACTGTACAATTAAACGTAAATCTGCGACAACTATACTTTCAATTGAGAATAATAAAACCCAACAGATGGAACAGCTAGTTTTGACTTTTGACAATAGAATAAATATTTATTGCTTACCTGAAATTTAGATGTTAAGGCGTCTTGACGCTGTGCTGCTTTGTAATATTAAAGAATACCTTCTTTCTTTAACTAATAAAAATCCCAAAAAAGCCGTGATTAATTAATTTAATTATCTCTAAATTACTTCACAGCAAATAAATGCCAAATGCACACACAAAAATCTAACTCAGCTGATATTGTGCCACTGACCGAGCGTTTTTTTTGTTGTTCAAAATAAAACTGCATGTCATTCGCAGAATTCAGGATTCACAGGTAAAAAACGAAGTGTCATTTTCACAGAATCTCAATGAACGAAACCACATGCACATGAATGAAACCTACTTGCCCACAAAAACTACATATTAAACTTTTAGAACAAAAATATATCAGCATTTTACTCACACATTTCCCCAAAAGCCCAAAATCCACAAGACACGAAAATTGTATCCGTCTCAAGTTCCCCCAAAAAGCATATTTCTGCTTCCCAAAAATCCAGACTAAAATTTTTTCGCTTTCCTTTCCATTTCACATTTAACACTTTTCATATAAGTTTTTCAAAAGAATATGTATGTATCGGTGTTTTTCATGTGGTGATGATCATGAACGAAGAACGAACACTTGGTATTTTTGGCCCTGCTGTTCTTCTCTTTTTTTTTGCACAAAATATCCATAATATTTTTGTCATTTAGCCATATATGCACAGCTGCATGCAGCAGCTGCTGAAAAATGTGTGCAAAAATCCTGGTGATACATCCATTCTATTCTTTTTTTTTCTGTCATCGACATCGAGTCCTTTTAAAATCCTCAGGGAATCCTATAAATATTTTTGTATCATGCATGCATGTGACAAGAATACATAAAATGACAAAAAAATGGAAATAGGATGATTTATACTTTGATCATCCTCTGCTATAATACATGGAAGATTCAATAAATTTCATGCATAATCATAATAAAGTTCCAGCAAATAATATGTGCACTTATTGCTCATCTCATCATTATAATTTTTGTAACTAAATAAACTTCTCTTTGTGTTTGTGTTACATTTTACATTAGAGCTAATGTACTTCTCGAAAATAAAATTTGCTATTGATATTGCTCCGTGTCCGTACAATAGTAGCTAACCTTCATCTGTCTCTCTGGTACATAGAGAACCAGCATCTCATTCTCATCATCATTATTATCCATCCTTCATCCTTGTATATCATCATCTTAGGCAGGAGGAGCAGCAAAAAAAATTTGTGGAGTTTGTTGTATTTTTATGTGTGGAAGCCGAACCAGTTGTTTTGTTGGTGAGACATGATCATGTGAAATGTGAATGTGTATATAGTACAGAGACTACACAGAGTGTTTACTTATGAATGAGTAAATTTTCATTCATGTCCATACTACCGACATATTAGACACTATGATCGTAAAAAAAAGTGTTATTTGTAGCAAGTAATAATATGCCCCTCTTCTTGTGTTTTTTTTTCTTCATCATATCGTCTGGTAACATACAATGCATGACTATGACCACACGACAATTTTTTAATAATAATATAATAGACACATTGCACTGCCGCAGAAGCAGCATTGCACATCTCTGGTCGTCGCCACACATAAAAAAAGTACATTTAAAGCCATTATGGTAAATGGTAATTAGTGAGATCTTTACTGAGGAGTAGAGCGTACATCGCACATTTGGCACACGCATAAATATACAGAGTTCAGGACAGGAGACGAGGAAAAAATAGAAAATTGATTTGCAGATGGACATACATATGTACAATTTTATAAGTTTTCGCAGGGTACAGATTTATCAAGTATACCAGCTTGTGAATTTTCAAAAAAAAATGGTTAATTGTTTAGATTATCGTTAACAAAAAATGTTAAGTTGTCTGACAAACTGCGAAAGAATCTGCTACTGTGACAGTTGTGCTGTGTGTAAAATGCTTCCAGATGCAGTTCGGTGTGATATGGAGTGATGCTTATGTTGTGTTTGTTTTAGATAATAATTAATAAGCAGAATAAAGTTTATATTTTTTCCCGATTCCGCAGACATTTTTCATTGTTCTGTTCCAAGTTATTGGGGATATTGGGTTTTCATTCGACGAATTTAATGCTCATTTATAAAACTGACTGAAAAACTACTTGGAAGTCGGAGGTTGGAGGTTGTGGCAATTATACTGTCCACGTGCACCGTTGTGTCTTAGCAAATTGTTTGCCAATTGAGAAGAAAAGGGAGTCTTGGCTGTAGACAGTTTGCACATACATGATAAAATAATACATGATTGTGTAGTGAATATTATTTTCTTGGTTGATGGCTCAAGACATTATGTCAAGGTAAGAGAAAACAACTAAAATAGTTAAATTTGATACAAATCTAACTGTAAACCGTCTAGCAATAAATCTGTTCTAAAAATACATGTCGATATTTTTTTAGTTCAATTGGCATAAATTTCCATACTTTTCCTTAATAAATTTTCCCCAACTGCCCAGTAAAGTTCTCAGTTTTGTTATTTCAGCATTTCATTTCTAGAATCAATATTACAAAGAGTAGCTATTAGGTATGCATATCAAGTATCGACTCACATGTATTTTCATAAGACGCTTTCACTTTACCTTGACCTTTGTAATATTTATCGTATCTTTGTTTTCCAAACGTTGTTTTTTATGAAAAATTAGTCGATAACCAAAAAAGCATCTGCTCTATCCACAGTAATTTCTGTTACAACTTCCAATTTACTTCGGTTACGACCATTATACCAGCTAGGTATTATATTGCAGTATTGTTTATCACCATCGTCATCATTATCGACATGTCTGTAATGTCCCAAGTTGAGGAATGGCTGATCGTGAATGACCACAAACAACAACAACAACTATATCATGTAGAAGTAAAATGTTTTACTGTTTTATGTTTCTGGCAGTTATTATTATTTTAGTGACAGCGGTAAATAGGCATTTATCTCTATAATTGCTATATATGCTAAAAATAAATAGTCATAAAACCCCAGTAAAAAGATGAATACAAAATATGTACACAAAATATTTTTCTCCTTTTTTCGGATTTCTAAGCCAAAGTGCAAACAAACCGTTGCTTGTATGGTGTCGGTGTGATCTGAAAATGCTGAAACTATAAAGCCTGCATACTTCAACAGCCTACTTTGCTGCTAAAAACTACAAAGCAAGCGGAACGGCTCAATTCAAGTGAAAATAAAATGAAAGCGGCTCCATATCGCAAACCACCATCATCATATCGTCATCAAAAATAGTCTACATTACAACTCGTCTTTAATATTATGATTCTCTGCTTCTACTAGGACCACCTTCATAGTTCTTTGTAGTAGGCTTTCTTTGATGATAATATTATGATGATGGTGGTATATTGGTACTGCTTTCAGTGTTACATTACACCTTTGTTGCAAAATACCAATGGACTACCATGCATAGTATCATCATAATCATTAAACGTTACCATATCCCAAGCCCAAAAAGACAGAGAAAATAGCGTCTCTCTGTAGATGACTGCCAACTCAGGAGAGAAAGCAAAGAGAAAACGTTAGTATTATTGTTATAAAGGGTTGTTGTTTTCCATGCTTGCTCTCTCCCAAGTTCTTAACTTTTTTCTGAATGCAAATCAACATTTTCCCTTTGAGAAACAGAATATTATCCACAGGAACTTCCTTTTTGTTTTGTGAATTGGGAACACAAACTGCAATTGGTATCGTGACTGAGACTAAATGTATGTAAATGTAAGTTGTTCTCTTCTACTAACAAACTATTCGTGAGCAGTTGGGTTTGGTTTTTGGGTACTATTTCGAAAGAAAAACTTTTACTTGTTTTGTTTCCTCTTTCTCTGTTTTCTTTCCTATAAGCTTGCATGCATACATATAAATGCTTACTTTTACTTTGGCACTGGCATTTTCTCTTTTTTTTACCATGCAAGCATATATATTTTGCAACACACAACTTTCACTCTAACAGACTTTCACGTTTCACCAAAAAGACTTGAGCCAACAGCCAACCCTGTGTCAAGTTTTTTTTCCACTGCAGTAAAAAAATCATCATAGTCGGCAGTCATGATATAAAAAGGAACTTGTGCAGTGGTAATAGTCAGTCTGTTTGGTAAGGAAGTTGGTGGTGGTGCTGATGGTGAAAGTGAAGCCAAACTTCTATATATATATATATTTTCTAAATGGAAAAGAATATACTAACTAATAGCAGTCTAGTATATATAGTCTTTACCCCATCATGTCCTGTTGTTTTGCTGGTATCGCATGACATTGCTAATGCTAAACCCAGTGAAAGTTGCAAAAAGGAAAGACCAACGGACGAAAAATAAGAGTAAAAGCGAAAAGAGAAAAGAAGAAGACGCCTAAAGTTTTAGGGCTGCTGTTTCTGCTGCTCAGCTTAGAAAACTCAAGTCGTTCTCGTTCATCTACTCACTCTGGCTGGTTGGTGTTGTTCCATAGTTCCATGCACTCGCTTAGGGCATATCTCGTATCAGCAAGAGACTTTTTCAAAAGAGAAGAGAGATGCCTTTTTTTCTCTTCTCGTCTTCTGCTCTAGAGCTCTAGAGCACATGAATAGAATCAAGTTTGTGCGTCCAACCAACTTTTCTCCCAGTCTAGATTCGCATTCCGACTTGTAAGCAACAGTTGTTGTTGTAGTCGCTTCATTGGTTCTTCTAACTTTTATGCATATTCCTTATTTTTTTGCGATTCTTTGTACACTATATTATGTGGCAAATGTGAAAAGAAAGGTAGGAAAACTTTTATATACTACTATTCCCTTTTCTTATAAAATTATATTGTTGTTGTAATCAGAATTACGGGAAAGAGGAAGTGGAAAGAGCAGCAGAGCATGTTGGCTGGTTAGTAGAGAGACTTTCCTTATTAAATTGAATATTTTTTATTCATTCATTTTAGTTCACGAGGGACGGGTTAGGGAAAAGGTACTACTTTGTTGTTGTTTGCTAGTTTGCTTAGGAGAAAAGATTTGACGGAGAAATCGGAGGAAAATTAGTTTCTTGTTTGGTAGCCAGCCGCTATGTAATAACAGTAATAAGTGTAGAGAGTGTAGGTATACCACTTTCATGAGGATTAGTATTAAATACAAGCAGCATTGTTTTGCCAGATAGGTCGCGGTAGATTATGTTTTTGTACCAATTACTAAAGCCGTCTTGTTGGTTTGCAGCATAAGAGTTAGGTATATAAACTATTGTATAATAGTTCAGTTTGGAGATGAATTTTGAATTAATTATATTCTGTTTCTTATTAAAAGGCATTGGTTTAATTAAACATTTTTGGAGGTGTACCTACCTACCTACATGGAAAATAAGTAAAATAATGACTGACTGTGTGTTTGTAATTCTTTTATGGTTTCAGGGGAAATCTGTCCGTGCTGTGAGTGATCTGTGCCGTTATATTACCCTTGTTATGTCATCTTTCTAGAAGAAGCGTCATCATCATTCTTCCTATTTGTGTGTAACTTTTAGAGAAAGTGTCTGTGCTACAAAAAGTGTGATCAAACTATCAAACCTAAGAGGAATTTATATAAAAGACTATTTATCTATCTGCAGACATTTTCTGCTTGTTCCAGAGTTCCAGAGTGCGATAAAAAGATATAGCGTCGAGACAGGAAAGAGTAATAAAAAAGAAGAGAGGATAATGCCTTTGGCTCATCAACTTGGTGTTCCATGGGGAGACACGAAACGACCTCCGCCTTCCAATTCGGTAAGTTTCACTATTTTTTTCTGTCACGGAATAAATTTACACGGGTTGCGTGTACTGATATTATGTTTATGTAACTTTATCGTACGCAACATCGGTCCTATCAAAATGAAATGATTCAACACTTTCCCAACTTCCATAAAAAATTCCAACTTTGTCATGTATTGAGTTTGAGAGTGTCCATAACATGAGATAGTCCAGATGGAGTGTCATTTTCAATTTTCTGGAATGTACTTCACTTGTAAAAGCTGAAATGTGTCCTATTTTCTTTTACTTTTTTTCAGGAGGTCGAGGAGATGCTAGTGGATGACCATGTAGACGTAAGTTAAAACCTTTTTTTTACTTTTCTTTGTTGTTTTGTATTTGTAGATTTTTCTTTGAAAATAAAGAGCCCACTGACAAGAGAAACTTCAAACAATATTAAATAGCATTCACTTTCATTCTCTTTAATGTTATTGTAATGTTTTTAGGTACATAAATATAAGACGACACGTGGCGTGCTTATTGCTGTTTTATGCTTTTGCTTTTCAAAGAGTGATGTAATTGTCGTAATTGAAATTCAATTTGCTAGATAAACAATTAGCATTTCAATTAGGTTTGTCAATAGTACAATGTGAACCTATATACATTATTATACTCATTCAGACTCGGAGGGAGAGAGAGAGAGAAAATGTAATATTCACATCCATCCGAATTATTATGTAAACAGGGATAGCGACAAAGAGAGATAGGCGATAGGACGACTGCCAAAAAAATGCTATTGAAGCTTTTAGTGAGTACGTGTCTACTGAATACTCAACGAAAAAACTATAAAACTGTAGAATTCTACACATGTCATGTAAATATGTTATATAGTCTAACATCAAGAAACAAATAAATCGGTAAATACCGAGGTAGATAAGTGCCAGATGTAATGTAAAAACCCGGCTTCGCCGGGGTTGTTTCTGG
>JAQFYG010004858.1:0-10547 GCA_034694325.1 Entomobrya corticalis
GCCAAACTAAAGGTTACTGGACACCAATTGTATTTGACCTTGAGTCAAAGGACAGCCCAACATGGATTTTATTGACTCTTGTTGGCCACGATAACAAAACAGTTTCTCCTATATGCATACAACTTAATGAAAACAGGAAGACCACAGACAACCGAATAGAATTTCAAATTCAAGGAGATGAATCAAGCGAGGTTTATACCGAAAAACATATTTAAATTTTTAAAAATTTATTTTATAATTCATTTAAATTAATTCCTTAGATTCCTGATATTACTTGGAGCAACCCACTGTTCCCGATCAAAAACGCCTCATTTACTCTACATCATCCAGTCTTACAGTTAACAATGGACTCACTACTTCCCTTCTACATAAAACATTTTTCTCTGGAATTAAAATGTTCCACACACAACAAAAACAATCCATTTAGTTCCTCAAGCAGAGAACTTGAAACAATTCATACTTTTCCTAATACCAGCATTTCCTTCAAGAATGTTTATGCATTAGCTTCCATTCAAAAGCAAAATGAATCCAAGCAAAAATGTGTAAAATTTATGGGAACCTTTTGTGACATTTGCAAGCAAACTCCGGAGTCGATTCGGTACAAATGTTTGGAATGTGAGGATTACGATTTATGCAAAATCTGTATGGAAAAGAAAGAGCATGGACATCATGTGTTTGCAGTAATAAGAAATCTGGAGCAACAAATTATGCTAAGGAGTAATTTAATGTATGCTAAATTAAGACGCTATAATATATTTTCTTTAAAGTTATTACAATTTCGTTATTCAATTAAATAGTTTTATCTCGAAATTTATGTATTTTATACAGATTGGGAAACAAATGGGTCTCTTTTTTTCCTCCAATGACCGCGCTAATGCTAAAAGCTTCTGGTGAGTCATTAATTTTAATTTTTTGGTTTTTTAATTAAACACCGACATTGAAATTATATTTAAAATCGCTTGATTACCAATTACGTATTACATAGGTGTCTTTTCTACACAAAATGTGAACTGCTGCAAGTGCAAAAGTAATTCCAGCACTTTCATTTGCTTGCACTGCAGTCCTCTATACGGCTATTGTGGACCATGCTGGAGCACAAGCTCATCAGAACATGACCAGGATCATGTTTTTGCTTGGGGAAATAATCAAGCAAAGTTAAACTTAATTATTGGTTATTATTATCATAAACAACCATAGGGTAATCTTGATTAACATTTTGCGCATGATATAAACTATTCCGCAAAAATATAATTTATATTATAAATAACATGTTTGACGACGATGGCATAGTTTATAAAGTAATAAATATGATATGATTACATGTACCTTATAAACATATTATTTAGTACATAAACGTATGGGAAATCGGGAATTTTTATTCCCCATTTTCCGTTGTTCCAGACAATTATCATCGTCATTACATGCAAAAACTCATCAACAGGATAATATAAATATACAAAACCATAAATCCAAATTCTGATATGAGTGAGGTACTTTATACTTTGTTAGGTACATGCAGTATTTCAGTATATTACATTGATTATCTTTATCTTCATTTTATATTGAAATGAATCATACAATGTCCAGGCTTATCAGTATTACTTCATTATCCACAAAACGATGATATCAGACTCATTTTTTCATCCACCATCGCTACCATCCATTGTCCATTTCTACCTTATGCACAACAAATCGCACAATATTTTTTTTGTTACGGAAGAATAATATTTATAAACTCCAAAAAACACATTTAAAATGGAGGACAATACTTTTGACGATTTTGAAGAAAATTTCAAATGCCCGGTTTGCTTGGAACTTCCACAAAAGGAGATATTTCAGTGTAAAAACGGACACACTATTTGTGACGATTGCATAAAAAATCTCAAGGAATGTCCACAATGCCGTCTGGCGTTCGGACACACACAAATCCGGAATCGTGCCCTAGAGACTGTACTGGACAAAATGCGGTTCGATTGTCAATTCAAATCTAAAGGCTGCGAAGAGAAGATGGCCAGAAGTGAAATTATCAATCATTCAGAAAGTTGCTCATTTGGGTAAACTAAATAAAAAATAAAATAATTATTATTCCTTTAAATCAACAGATCCTGAATTAAGTTTTTAATCTACTTATTTTAGAAATGATTTTGTGAAATTGTGCCAACATTTGGGATACACTTGCGACTTCCCTCTAAATCCGAAAAAACTACAAGCCGTGATATCACATCTTCATGAGGAACACCAAATACTAATTTCTCAGGACATAAAGATTGCCATCTCCATGGAGGGAATCCTAAATAAGGATCGAGAAGAGAAATACTTTTGGACACCAATCATCTTTGACCTCAAAAATCGCTTAAATTCTACATGGATATTCTTGACCTTGATTGATGATTTGGGAAAAACTATTTCACCAATTTGCCTTCAACTTAGCAATGATATTGGGAAAATTCAGGCAAAATTTATTATCAAAGCTGTAGATCAAGACCAGGTATAAAAATATAATGATCTATACAATTTCATTTTATAGCAAATTGTCAAAAAAGATCGTAAGTTGACAATAAATGTTATTAATTATCTTTTTTAAGGCACCTGATCTGGCATGGAGCATGCCAATTTTACCAGTAAAGCATGCCCATTTCGCACTCGAAAATCCCCAAATTCAGATCCCAATGCATCTTCTGGACTCATTTTACAGCAAAAATTCTTCTTTTGTTATAAGCTGTTCTACCCACAACAACTTCCGGTCATCCACAAAAATAATTAATGTTGCACCAAATCCCAGCATTACTCCTGAAGCATCCTGTATCCCAACAGATATATCATCTGCTGAGCAACATATTCAAAATTTAACTGTCAGATCAGCGCCAGCTTATCGACCTTCAAGCCCAGCATTTTATGCAGACCTACCAGCAACAGAAACAATTGTTTTTAACGGTATTAAATGCGACATCTGCAAACAAGTTCCAGTGTCAATTCGATACAAATGTCTTCAATGTAGCGACTTTGACCTTTGTAGTAGCTGTATGAACCATGGGAAGCATAATCATCATGTTTTTGCTATAATTCAAAATCTAAAGCAACAAAGCTCATTAAGAAAGGTTTTAAAGTACGTATAAATTACAAAATATTTTAAAATATTTTTATCACAGTTTTTTCTACAAAATTTTATAATCCTTTGTGTCATTTAAAAATGTATTTCAGGTCGAAAAACTTCAAATCTTATCTTGCTAGTGCAATCCCATTACAAAGTAAATTTACCCAATATTCGATTTTTAAATACTAAATTAAAAAATAATAGTAAATTCTGGGTACTTTAAATTTTCAGATGTGGTAACCGTCGAGGCAGAACTTGGATGTACATCCTGTGCAATAAACAGTAGCAAATGGATTTGTCTGCAATGCAAGCCACCTTATGGTTACTGTGATACCTGTTGGCTTAGAAGTGCTAATGGAGGTCATGCTGAGGACCATTTCTTCGCATTGGTAAATAACACCAGAAATGCTAATTTAGTTTTATGTTATCTTAAATACTGCCATTGACAAAAAAACAAAGCAGAATTGATCCTCTAACAATTACTGAATATTACAAAAAATATGAGTTGAAAATTATGCATTTAAATTTATTTATATAAATTATAATTATCTGTCATTATACCTTTCAAGTGCCCAGTGCTTTATGACGGGCTCCACATGCTAGTAAAATAAAAATATTAATAAACTACATTTAAAGTTTGAATGCAAACAAAAAGTTTATTGATTATTTATATTCATATTTCTATTACAAAAGTACAAAAATATTATCCATGTTTTCAAATTATTTTTCCCTTTCTATCCTCCAAATATTCCCTTAATCACACTCTTAAGTTTGTCTTTATAGCTATGCGTTGCAGACCAACTTGGTGGGTGACCATGAGGTTTGCTAGATGAAGATGAAGACGGTTTTGAAGGACATACCATAGTACTGCAACCGGAAGGTTTACTTGCTCCAGGTTTTGGCTTTGGTTGTAAATGAGGCGGTAAAATAACCGGTGGATCTTGAATCCAGCCAGGTAGCCACTGGCTTTTCGGTAATCCATTTTTCCTAGCCAATAGTCGTCTTCTGTGTTCATCCGCAATATATTTTGCTGCCTCTGAAGAAATCTCCTCAGGTCTACGACCGCAATAGCCCCGCCCATATTTTACAGAACAGTCATGAGTTCTTAGGTAATCCTCATAATTTGCTCGGTCCATTGCCCTGATCCTGGGATTATACCCCATTCCAAAATGACGAGGATACTTGTCGGCTTCATGACCGCTCTGCCACGGAGCTAACGGAGGAACCTCATAACGACTTGGACGATTATTGCTACCTGAATTAGCGTGCCCTCCAAAACTGTCGGTTAATGATCCGGGACTTGAGTAGGTTGGTGATGACCATTTTGGGCTTCCGGAAGTGTATGGACTACTTATTGGACGCCACGATGTGGGCGGGACATATTGGTTAGGACCTGGACCTGTTGTTAGAGAGCCTCCGGATACTGAAAAAACAATAATAGTTTGTACATATAATAATAATAAGTTTTAGAGAAGATAATTGAAGTTTGGTATTATTTTATAAGCTTGCCAGATAGTAGAGGACTAGGACGAAAAGCGGTATTGGTCGGAGGGCTCCAACGGGGGCTAGATGCTGGAGGGCTCCAACGGGGACTAGATGCTGGTGGGCTCCAACGGGGACTGGAACTGTAAGAAGGAGATGGAGATGGTCGCCATGATGAAGAACTGGCTGGGGGACTCCAGCGGGGAGAGCTGTATGATGGGGATGGGGAGCTGTAGGATGGGGGACTCCAACGGGGAGAGCTGTAGGATGGGGAGCTGTAGGATGGAGAGCTGTAGGATGGGGAGCTGTAGGAAGGGGAGCTCCAGGACGTGGACGGAGAACCGTAGTTTGGACCTGATATTTGTGGTGATGGTCGAAAATCTGATCTGCCCGTAAGAGTCGGTTGCCAGCTGCCGGATCGCCCCCTGATAATTAAGGTTTACAATACTTTATTGATAAGCTTAAAAATATAGAAAGGTTTTATTTGTTATATATTTGGCTTGACGTATACTTTAAGCCACTATCCACAGCACTGTCGTCATCGTCATCCATAAATTCCCCGCAAAGACGAGAACAGGCGCCTTTGTCGCCGTGACCTAGATATTTTTGAGAAACCCCGATGTATTAATGTTTGTACTTAAAAATTAAAGTATATGCATTAATTTTAATGTTTTACCTGTTGGTATTATAGCCATTGGTATGACCCAGATACAAACTAAATGCAATATCCATATTGCATTGGGCGGAGATTCTGACATAACGTGTTTGTTAGTTTTAAACAATTTTGCTGTAAAATATTTTGAAAGACAACAAAATACTGAATTGATTGCCTACTTGATTTGCTAAAGTAAAAGTTAAATATAATTTATTCAGGTATTCTTGATATGATGAAACAATGTATCAATAGTATAGTTATTTTTTCGTCATAGCGTTTTTTGTTCAATGTCAAGCTCAAAACATGAAATAGAACAAATGAATAAATGTTGCGAAATAATAACGACAAATTTTGAAGGTAACATTGAGTATTTGGTTTTACTGCCGATGAATAAATTATTAATTGATTTCGTAATTTTTCAATGTCATAAAGCGTTGAAATGTGATTTTATAGTACCTTGAAAATAGAATAAACATATGAAATAAACTGATGAATAGTTTTGTGTCTTGATTGCTGTTTTTAATATTAATGAAATATTATAAATCTAATTTTGCAAAGTAAAATATATTTGCAAATTTTTTATCTATTTTCTCTATTTTAACATATTTTGTTGTCAAGATTAGTTGTGTTCGGAAAGGCATATCACACCCATGACTGAAATTATAGAATATTTGAATGAATAGATAATGAATGAATAGCAATAATAAAATAGGGAACACAAAATAAATTTCTTCCCTGCACAATCGTCATAACCTGTTTACCTGTAAAATGAAAAAGTGATTAACCATATAATACTTGGTATCACAAGCATTAAAATGGTAAAGATAAAACCTAATTTTGACAGTAACATCGTTTTGGGTGGTCTCTCTGTCATTCAGATTAGTTTGAAGTTTACATAAACAATATTTATGAGATAACCAACAACGGCACTGGTAATTTTCATGAATCAGATTATAGCAAATGTATGTAAGTTGATGCATTTAAAAGTAAATGACTAATAATTGTTATTTATGACAAACATAATCACAAAAATACATGCAAAATGGTAAAAGTATAAACTTTTATTATGGATTACGACATTGAATATTAATGTTGGTCTAATTAGATGAAAAGCTTTGTAATTTTTAATGCCCATAGGCTTTTAAGTTTGCACTAAAAAGCTTGCTTGGGATTAATCTTGTTGATGCGGATCAGATATTAGCAATGTAAATTCAATTTATATCATATTTGTTAAATCTAATACAAATCGACTTAAGAAATTTAAAAATTTGGCCTGCCTAACTAGCATCATGAAAATTGTACATTTAAATATAATTTGTTATTGTTTCTTAGGAACAAGAGAATCTAAGATTAATACTTGTTAAATGTTCAAAAATGTAAATGAGCTAAGAAAACACGTTAAGAAATAAAAATATATTATATTTTGTATGATTAACATTGCTTTTATTTCGCTTAAAATATGTACATTAACTAAAGTATTAGGTACAAAAATTTTGCTTTTTGCTTTATCATAGAAAATAGTTATCAAGCCTACAATAACTATTGAGTGTCAAAACTTTGTTTTAAATTGTAGAGTTATTGGGACGCAAATGAAGATATGTTTTAAGAATATGTGAACAGTAACAATGCAAAGTAAATAAAACTCAAGATATAAAAAAAGCATATGTTTACTTGCTTATCAAGTACTTGCGTTCAACAACTTAAACAATAACTCAACACTTTGCCTGCTTTGGATACTATTCTTTTGTTAAATTACGCAATAATCTACGCTCGCTAAAATTGCCAATCATGTTACACGAAAATTCATAGAATTCAATGTAAAAAATCTACCTGAATACCAACTAAGTTTGCATTATTTCATTACATAAGCAAAGACCATCTATAATTTATCATTTTCCACAATTATAATAAAGTTCTCTATTACAATGAATTAATATTACAACAATTGTTAAAACAAATCTAACAAAAATAATATTACAAGTAAATAAAACATTTCAAATGTTTGTTGTCAGTATTTTAAATTTTTCTGTAGTTTTAATTATCACCGTTTTTTCTATTCCCGTTTTGTCTTTGTTATCTACAGAGATATAAACTAGTCGAACTTACCACCAAATATCTAGAACAGTTATGAACTCATTCAAAAATTCTGTGTGTGCCTTTTAATTCCCAAAAAACGATCCTATTGATAATATGAATAAGGTCTAAACACCTGGCTCTCCAATTTTTATTTCGTACGATACAATAGTTCTGTTATGCCCATATTACCCAAGTCTACACAGTTTTCACATTTTTCTGTTTAACAAATCCTAAATTTATTTCAACAGAAAATTTTACAAACAAAATTGAATGACTCATGAAATTATGTCAGCTCAAACAACTTTGTACACGTTACTTCTCACATAATTCTCAGTGGGTTACAATTATTTTCTGATTTTGTCACAACAGTTGAATATTTTGTACCACGACATTCACCAAATCCAGTTTTAGCTGTTGTATTAACAAATAAATCTCCGTTTGACCCAGATAACTTTTGCATTAAGTTACCGGTATTCTTGAAAGCCCCAATCCTGATAACCGTTATTTTCAATTTTACTTTTTTAGTCAAAAATAGTTTCAAATTTACGAACGTTGTGTCACTTGTGAAAAAAGTTAATTTATTACAATAGCCATTATCTTCAACAATATATGAAAATTATTATTTGCAATTATTTGTCACTGTATTTTCCAATCTGGGCCAGTGTTTTTTTGTTCACTTAAAATCTTAAAATCGAAAAATAATTATTTTTAGCTAAGCCATGTATTTTATTGTTTAAAAGTAATTAATTTTTTTTCGGTTTTATGACAATTTTAAGCAAAAAACAGTTTAGACTCTTTGCATTCTACAAGCATCTACAAATTTTGCCTAATTTGTAAGAATTAAAAGTCGTAATAAAAATCTTAGAATAAATTGAAATATTCCTGAAATTTTTTCTACACTACCAGCTACGGGGTGAATAAAATTTTTAATATTGCTTGCTTAAGCTAATTGTTTGCACAAAAGTTCAGACAAAGCCAAAAAACACAAACAATGTGAATCCTTTTTGTGATGTTAAGTACCCAAACTTTTCCCTAAACAAAGATATTATAAATTTGTCAACTTAAATTTCGTTTTCTATCGTCCAAATAATCCCTTTAGCGCATTCCTAACTGCTGATCCAACGCTATTTCCTCTAGATGGGCGACCATTAGGTGTACTAGACGAAGACGGATGTAAAGGGCACAAAAGTGAAGTGCAACTACCAGAAGGTTTTGACGGTGCAGGTGTTGGTCTTACATGAGGTTTGCTAGGCGAGGACGTACCTGAAGGGCATAAAAGTGAAGTGCAAGTACCTGAAGGTTTATTTGAAGGTTTTGGTTTTAAATGAGGTGGTAAAATAACCGGTGGATCTTGAATCCAGCCAGGTAGCCACTGGCTCTTTGGTAATCCTTCTCTCCTAGCCAATAGTCGTCTCCTGTGTTCATCCGCAATATATTTTGCAGCTTCTGCAGAAATCTCTTCAGGCCTACGACCGCAATAGCCCCGCCCATATTTTACAGAACAGTCATGGGTTCTTAGGTAATCCTCATAATTTGCTCGGTCCATTGCCTTGATCCTGGGATTGTAGCCCATTCCAAAATGACGGGGATACTTGTCGGCTTCATGACCGCTCTGCCACGGAGCTAACGGAGGAACCTCATAACGATTTGGACGATTGTTGCTTCCTGAATTAGCGTGCCCTCCAAAACTATCGGTTAATGATCCGGGACTTGAGTAGGTTGATGATACCCAGTTTGGGCTTCCGGAAGTGTATGGACTACTTATTGGACGCCACGATGTGGGTGGGACATATTGGTTAGGACCTGGACCTGTTGTTAGAGAGCCTCCGGAAACTAAAAAAAATAACAATATTAATTTGTGTAAAATATTCTTAAATTTGGGGAAAATGTAAGATGTTTATATTTTGAGAAATTTACCAGATAGTAGGGGACTGGGACGGAAAGCAGTATTGGTCGGAGGGCTCCAACGGGGGCTAGATGCTGGAGGGCTCCAACGAGGGCTAGATGCTGGTGGGCTCCAACTAGGACTAGATGATGGTGATGAAATTGGCCGCCATGACGAAGAACTGGATGGGGGACTCCATCTCGGGGAGCTGTACGTTGGGCCTGATATTTGGGGTGATGGTCGAAATGATGAGCTACTGGATGGGGGACTCCAACGGGGACTGGAATTGTAGGAGGGAGATGGAGATGGTGACCATGATGAGCTACTGGCTGGGGGACTCCAGCGGGGAGAGCTGTATGATGGGGAGCTATAGGATGGAGAACTGTAAGATGGAGAATATGATGGAGAACTGTAAGATGGAGAGCTATAAGATGGGCCGGATATTTGGGGGGATGGTCGAAATGATGATCTGCCTGTAAGAGTGGGTTGCCAGCTGCCTGATCGTTCCCTGAGGATTGTGGTTTAAAATTAATTATTGATAAATTTACAATTCAAAAAACATTTTTTTTGCTTTTAATTGGGCTTAATGTTTACCTTAAACCGCTGTCAACTGTACTTTCGTCGTCATCATCCATGAACTCCCCGCAGAGACGAGAACACGCGTCTTTGTCTCCGTGACCTATACATATATATTTTTAAATCCGATGTTTTATTGTTTTTATTTCAAAATTAAAATATATACATATTTGTTTAAAATTGTTACCTGCTGGTATTATAGCCATCGATATAACCCATATGGAAACTAAATGCAGTATCCATATTGCATTTGGCGGAGATTCGGACATAACTTGTTTGTTAAGTTTAAAAACATTTGCTGTAAAATATTTATATAAATGCAACAAATTCTCGATTTTTGGTTGACTGCTTCGAATAAAATAGTAAAAGTTGAATATAATTAATTAAACAATTCTGGATAATATGATTAAACTATATATTTGTTAACATTATAATTATGTTTGCATTACTCATGACAGTGTTATTTTTTTCAATGTCAAGCTCACAACAAAAAATAACAGACGGATAAATGTTGCAAAATATTAAAAATAAATTTTAATGGTTACATTGAGTTTCAGGTTTTATTGCCAATGAATCAATTAATGAATGATTTTGTAGATTTTTAATGTCATGAAGCGGTTCAAAGTATATTTCAAAGCACCTTGAAAACAGAATAAAAATGCTATAAGAATTGATTCACAGTTTTGTGTATTTACTGCCGTCTAAAATAAATCGGGTAATACCGATGGAGATAAGTGACAGGATATAATGTGATAACCCGGCTTCGCCGGGCTTGCTTC
>JAQFYG010004859.1:0-10546 GCA_034694325.1 Entomobrya corticalis
ATTATTGGTTTAGTGACAGTCTAATTCCAAAATAACTATTTTCAGCCATAAAAAACCTATTACGCATATAATAGCCATGCTTTCCGAGTGTAACAGTCGACAATTCTTTGTATAATAAAATATAGCCGTGGATTACACAGCGTCATTTACAATTATATACTCTTTTATCTTTGCTAAATCGTGTAACTATTATGTAACAATAAATATAACGAAGAACGGGTCTTAAAAGAGCAAGCGTTTCATTCAGTTTAATACATGCACACATCCAACATCATGATTACCTATTCATAATAATAACGCACAGTAGTCGCAACAGTAAAATACGTAGACTAGACAAGGTTCATAATATATGTAACGAACGTGATATAATAAGACGCATCAACAAAAAGAAATGAAAACGAAAAGAGCTTTTTTAAGCGTTTTTCAACGCATAATAAGCACAATAATGTTATTATCACCAAAAAACGACAGGATGATTTTTTATGTTCATGCATACAACTACTACGTATAGCCATTACTTTATAGTGCCGTAATAGTGATTTAAACCCAAAATGTACCAATAAAAGGACTTTACTTAACAATGCTTAAATCAGTGTAGTACATCAGGTCGCCGTACTCCATTTCATAGATAATGCATTCAGCATTCCTGTAAAAAACCAAGCACCTCATTTATATAAGATCTTATAAAATATATATTATTGTAGCCTCCTGCATTGTTGATTGCTATTGACTCATTCGCTCTGCTGTCATATAACTCTTTTTTTGGATCCACTTTTACGAAATCTATGATGATGTACATAGTAAGTGCATACAAATATTTGAAATTGTATGCCGTATCGTGTTTTTTTTCTTGTTGATACTGTCAGGTTACATTGTTTAATACCCTATTCACCCGGACACCTTTCCTACAATAAATATTATGTACATAACTACAAGAGTAAAAAGTTGTGGCTTTGTTGGACATCGAAATATAAAAAAAGCGAAGGTATCAACAATGCTACGGTTTAGAGTTAGAGGAACATTTTTATACACGACATGCCGATGCCACCCCTTCCTTCCTTCTCCATATATCCATGCATTACAACAATGCTTCTAAACCACTCTTTTTGTCAGTCTTCTCATGATAGGAATGATAGGATAGATGCCGATTCTTTATGTACGCAGGCTCTATATTATACTTACCTGTTGAAAACCTATCACTGATGCTGATACAACAGGTATGTCTTTTAGCTTTTTATCTACTTCAGTTTGCATGACAGATCTCCACTCTCCACTGCTGAATGCAACTTGGCTTGTTCATATTCATGATATTCATATGAAGCACAGCAACAATCAACATCATCCTCTAAAAACAAGTACAACTTGCTTGCTTCACTTGACATGAGTGACGCTTTGCAGCTCTCGGCTCAGCACAAAAAAGTAATCCCTGTCCTAAACTAAACGTAGAAACTAAAAATCTCAAATATATTTAATATTTTTTCTTGGTATCATAATGTGGTATACTAATAATATAGTGATGGTGGTGGTGGTGGGACAAGATTCAGAATCATAATAAGCTGAAAAAATGTTTGTTACCTTTTGATATTTTTGTATTAATGTAAAATACATACATACCTACATATGCCTGTCTGCTATATCCGAGGCAAAACAACAATTCTTTATAGATATCATAATACCAGTAAACAATAGTCAAGATACAAACTCAGATACAAACAGCAACAATCCCAGCCATAAATTCCATATAATGGCCCAAAGAAATCTTGTCCTATAACAAACTGTATACTGCTGTCTGAACACACCTGTTGGTTGTTAAAAAAGTCCCAGAATCATCATCATTATTATCATCGTGATCAGCATCTCTGCGTTGAGTAGCATACCAAATGTCAAAAACCTATCCATTAGTCAGAATACCAATCTTAATACCGACTATAAACGAATAAGGTTTGCTTCTCCACCTTGAATTTGAATCTGATTTGGATTATTAAAAATTATTAAAAACCTTCATTCATCTTTATACCGTCATCATCAACATCATCATCGTCACATCAAATCACAAAAGTACATTTGAATTGCAACTTTATAATCGTTTCTTCTAATACCCCATCTCGGCATTTTTTTGAAAACTTTTCCTCTCCGGCCAATCCATTCGTTTAAGACTTGAAAATTATAATTTTTTGCTCCCTTCCTTGCTTACTCATTATTATACTACACATACCTGCTCACTCACTCCGCTGTCGTATTGTGAAGTGAAGATATAAAAACTTGTGTATTGTGCTGGTGTGCTCATCTTCATCTTTGTAAAGATAATACAACTAGTTTTTAAAATAATAATTTATATGACAAGTTTACAAATTCTTTACTTTTTTATCCCGAGTTTTGTCTACTTCTGTTGTGCATATCAAAGCTCCGTTTTTTACATCACTTGCACACACACATCCCATCATATCATGCAAATTTGCAATCATCATCAAAATAGAGATTATTTTAATGTGGAAGAATTAGTAAGAAAGATGAACAGCGAAGAAGTAGGAAAAGATTACAAAAAATGCTGCCGTTTTATTGCTCCTGCTCTTGCTCACTTCTGTGAATCGTTCTTTGCTGGTTATTAGCTTATGTTTGTGTTTACCCAAGCAAGAGCCTCCTTCGTCTCTGCTTCTTCACATGACGGATATATTATAACTATTACAATATTATTATTTGGAGAGACCACACTCGTATTTTTTTGAAATAGGTGTACATATTGCATATTTAGTAATAATGATAAAAGTACACACATATATCATGTAGAAAAATGCAATTTTTAACAATGATCCTTGAAAAAATATAATATCGTACTTCCTTGTTGTGTGCATGAGAAAACTAAATGCGATTTTAACACTGACTTATTCGTCCATCGTTAGTTTACTTGGTCGTAATTCGTTTCGTTGTAGAAGCGTTTCTTATTCTTTTTTGAAATGAAACAGTCGACATTATTTTCATATTATATCCGTCATGTCATGTAATACCGTGCCAAAATGTGATCTTTATGAGTAAGTAATAGCTTCTTATAAGTAGCAAAGAAGGGTTCCATTTACTTTAAAACTCGACTTTTCAGAAGTGTTAAATTTTTACTTTTGTTTGCTAGTTATTATCCTACATGTGAATCTTCTTAAGGACGATTCCATCACTTTTTTAATCTTAAGTAGTTTTTTTTTACTTTAACAGCAAAGCAAGTGTTGTACATAATATGCAAATAATTTACATGTTGTTATTATTGTTTATTGTTCAAAATAACTACAATATCTCTTCCCTTCAATTCTAGAACATAATTGTGAACAACATAAAAAGCTTATACTGCTGGTCACTTTTACACTTTCATAGTTTTACCATCATCATTACTCGGCCGTAAGTGCAACCAACGTGAAAATAATTTTGTTTAACAGTCTATTAAAGAAGTTTCAGAGACGAACTGTACATTTTTATTGTTTGCTAGCTTAACAAAAAACGGCACCGTAGGTAGGGAACGCAGCACCAGACTCGGTCCCATGTTTCATGAAAAAATCACTCTAAAATAAATAGGATTTCTTTTGCATCTCCCTGTATTTAAGTCTCATAGTCTTATACTATTCATTAGTCATAAAAGCCTGGCATATTATTATACTTAACACCGACGACGTACACAACGTCCACTTTTATAATTTATTTCTGCCGTTGACATTACAAATTTCAAAGTGACAATACGAGCGAGACACAACACAACACAGTACACAAGGAAAAACATTGCCCGAAGGGATATGAATGAACTCTTATGAATAGATCCATTAGCAAAGAAGAAGCTCTAAAGAAAAAAAGATTCTTTATCCATCGACTAGCATCTTATGTGGTGTGCATCGTTGTGAACCAGCATAATCATTATCAGCCCTCCCTTGAATTTATTATGATGCTATTTAGCAAGGGAATCATCATCTCTCACTATCTCTACAACATGCAGTTACAGTGATATATAGTGTTCCTATCAAACATTCAAAAGTAATAATCATTATTCGGGGAGATCTCAAACGTGAAATTTGCACAGTAAGAAGGATTTTTTCTTCTTTTCATCTTGTGTCATTGTAGAAAAGAGTGAGCCAAGCGACAGAAATACGGCAACTAAAAAGCGACACGGTACCTTCTTGTTTGCATAAAGAAAAGAGTGCGTGTACAACAAGCAAATTTTTGATAGATAGAATATGAATAGAGTAATATATGATGGGAGAATGATGATCATATTTGACAGGCATCAGCAGAAGTGAGGAAAACAGTGTGGGTGGTATCGAGAAGAAACGGTTTGCATTTTGATGGTAAATGACTGACGGTGGTGGTGTGGCGATGATGATGACAAAAATTGTGAATTGAAATGTAAATGGGATTTTGATAGGACATCATCCACTTCCGTGTGTTTTACAGAAGAAGCGTCGTAGTAGGCATTTCAATTGAATAAGTTAATGTGAATCTGTGTCTCAATCATGTACTACAAACAAGTGAAATATGTAACCAGTGCCCATATCATTACTATTCACCGACATCTGCGTGCTAATAACTGTGTCGCTTGAGAAAAGCGAAAAAACGGGTGTTCATTTGTCGGCTGTGATTATAGACAATCAGTTTCTGAATGGTGTAACCTACTAATTACCGTAACAATGCTACTCCCCAGCAGTTTTTGCACAGCGTCCGTCCACAAATCTCCCATAAACTGGTCAAAGGAGCTATCGCTAAAAGTTAACTACGGTACAAACTGCAGCAAATTTTTGTCATATTATTACTGTAACTAACACCAGTAGTGTTTTCAACAAAAAATATAATGTGGGAACTGTCCACGATCCCATCTTCATCATCGAATAATCATCATCATCATCACCAAGATAAGATTGAATCTTCCTCCACAAGTCAACCCCCACATCATCGCCGTTACACAATGCCAGAGTCAAGCATAACAAATTTTAGCAATAATCCCCGCGTGCACTCATCTGCAGCGACAGCCGCCCCCTTGGAGGACCTCCACGCGTGGTCAATTTACAGGCAAAATCTCAACTCGGACTTTACAGACTCAGCGTTGGGCAGCGATGAAAGATCGCCGCTCCCCTACGGTAATTTTCAGCTAAGGGAGCAAACGGTACAAAGTATTCTGAGACATCCAAGGCTTGCTCCTCGCTCTGAATTGGGATCGAATATGTACGCTTATTTAAAGTTTGGTTTACCTCGTGTGTTTCCCCCAAATGGTCACCTCATGAGAAAAGATAACTCGAGTGGTTACGACTCTGAAAATGATCATCATGCCATAGGCCATAGTAGAAATGGCGGAGTAGGTAAAAAGTCTCATCACCATTCCAGAAGCAAGTCTGTTGAGGGGATGGTAGCTCATGAGGTAAAAGTGTCTAGAGCTCGGTCAGAGACTGATTTGATAGATGGGTTGATACCCAATCGATTTGGTGGGAATAAGCAAATGAGAGGAGCTACAAGTGAGACCAATTTGGGAGGAGGAAGTAATCATCATGTGTCAAAGGCAGGGTCCCAGGTGTCACTTGTGTCGAGAAGTACCCATCACACAAATCATCATCATAGGGCTGAAATGCCTGATGGACATCATAGCAGGGCAAGTGGTACTGCGATGAGCACAAGAGGAGGGTTCAAAACTAGTGGCCATACTAATAATGCATTCATGGATGATGTTATGAGTGCGCGGTCGGAAGATCATGGAGTTTTAGTGCCGTATGCCTATCCACATTTACAAATTAGGGGATTATGTTATGAGGTGCAAGGAGTTAGAGTGTTGGATGGAGTTAGTTTGGACTTACATGGAGGCGAGATGATGGGAATCATGTCCACCGTTGGTAAGTTTGGATCATCTATATTTGGTGTAAAAGGTTTCCATATGGCTTTTAGAAGTATTTAAAAGGGGAATATTTACTTGGACAGATGCGGAAGGTACTAGCTTATTGGATGTACTCACATCCAGAATTAAACCTTCTCATCGCGTGGCAGGGGAAATTTGGCTCAATGGAAATCAAATTCCATTGCAAAGACTTGGCTCAAGGGTAGGTTTTGTTAGAAGAGATTATCGATTACACCCTGACATTACCGTGCTTCAGACAATGCAGTTCCATGGGATGCAACTGGAAATGGGGCGGAGTGAAAAAAGAAAAAAAGTAAATAATTTTTCATCTGGCAATTTTCCAAACAAATTCCATTTTGTAGTTTAGACAGTTGCTCATTTATGTGTTTCAAACATGATTTTATGAACTATTAGATGCTACATTTACTGGATGATCTTGGCCTGAGTCCAGTTCGCTCTTCCCTAGTTGAGTCCCTCACAACATCTGAGCGCCAACGGCTCACAGTAGCATGCCAATTGCTTCAGGATCCTGAATTGATTTGTGTGGATCAGCCAACGAGAGGAATGGACATTTTTGATACTTTCTTTCTTGTTGAATATTTAAAACAATGGGCCAGTTCACGTGCCAGGATTGTGCTAATGACAATCCACCCCCCAACGTTTGAAATATTTTCAATGTTCACGAAAGTGATTTTGGTGTCAACTGGCCGAGTAATGTTTTATGGTCATCGGAGTGAGATGCTTCCATATTTTGCCTTTATTGAATATCCCTGTCCGGCTTTCAAAAACCCGAGTGATTATTATATTGATCTGGTAAAGAGATATAACTTTCGTAATAAGTAGAGTTAAAAATAATGTACGACATAGCTTATTGGGTTGCTCATCAAATTATTACCAGAGCTGATCATTATCATTTTCAGGTAACACTTGATACATTGTCTAACGAAGCGTTACTGGAATCTAGCCAACGAATCGAAACATTAGCAGAATCTTTTAGAAGGAAACAAGAGCCACTCCCAGACCCTTCGTCAAGTCCTCCTCAACAACTGCCACGAAAAATTAGTTCGCCAAATGCTGCAATGCAATTCTGGAGGGTTTGGATGTTAGTTTAAATAAAAATATATATATATTATAAACCCTCTCATTTGTGGTTAAAAGAAGGATACTATAGGTTATGTCTCTTGCTTAATTCCAGGTACATGATAGTTTTGAAATTCCCATGGAACATCATAACTTGGGTCACAACCCTCCTATTTGCCGCCACACTATCGATCCTCATCGGTGCCATATACTGGAATATGCGTCTTAGCATAACTCAAGATCAAAATAATTTAAATGACAGGTTGGGATTCCATTGGGTAATCCTCTGTTTAGGACTCTGGCCTGTAGTTCTCCTCATTCTGAATAATGACAGGAAAGAAATGCGCTATGTGGCCAGAGACATTTCAGAAGGACTATATTCAAGAGCCATGTTTATTGTTGCAAAGGTTGGCTCTTCTACTTTAATCATACAAAATGTTATTGATAAAAATCTTTTCCGAGGGTGTTTGCTTTCTTGTGAATTCTGATATTCTAAATCGTCTTTGCTTTGTTTTCCAGACATTGCTCGAGTTGCCATTTATCTGCAGTATTTTGTTAGGTTACATCATTCCGGCTTATGTCATGGCTGGACTTCAACAAAATGAATCCGTGTTCTACTATTACATTGGTAATTTTTATAGTCGTATTTGGCGATGATGCGATGATATAATACCATTGTCCATTACTCCATTACCTCATGCAGAACAATGACTAAATCTAAAACACGTGCTTATTTTTTTCCAGGTTATGTCCTCCTATACGCCTACACAATCCTTACTCTGCTACGGACTTTAATAAATTGTTTTATTTCACATACTCTCTCGGTGACCCTTACGTACTTATTGTTCCTCCCCTTATCCCTTGCATCATATTACCCCATCCATATCCTCGACCTCGGATCCTGGTGTAGGTTTCTCAGGTACTTGAGCCCGGTGGCATGGACATACAGGAATATACTACGCAGTGAATTAAATGAGCCGTTGCAATTTTCATGTCCAAACAATCCTTTAACACATGACTCTACAATCGTAACACAATTGCAGTGTCAAATCGATACCAGTGCAAAAGCTCTAAAATACTTTGGATTTGAAGTGGATACATGGGTCGGTTGGATGGGTATCGTTGTAGTATCTGGTATGCTGTTTGGCGAAATCGTTGTGGGATTAATAATGTTTATTTTGCGGGGTGGGGTGAAGAGAAAGTTCAAACGAAAGAAATTTGGAAAAAATGGAGAGTATTCGGTGGATTTTGAAGATGATGAAGTTGGATTTTAAAGCAATGTTTTCCTATTATAATTTTTTTTTTTTTTTAAATTTATTTATTTATTGCAAACCAAACCAATAATGTTCCAAATGGACTTTTTATATTTTTAATTTCTACATAATATTGTTTTTATGCAGATACAGTTATTGTTTGTTTTTATGCGAAATGCAATCAATCGAAATTTTTAAGTAAATTAACTGAAGACTTAATTAAGCTATTTATTATATATTACAACATTATATGTATTTTTAATGGAACTAGTAAAGCTGTGAATGAATGTTTTGATGTTTTGTTTTATTTTCATTTCAACAGCATACAAACTTTCAGCATACCTAAATAATGTACTTTTATAGCTCGTTGACTTTTTTTGTCAATATTGACATGCTGAAGAAATTAAATTTGCTTACTACCCACATAGAATCCAGACAAAAAAAAATTATAAGCAAAAATGAAAAAGCTTGTTCCAGCTTCTATAGTTTGTGTCGTTTGTAAACCTCACGTGCTAATTTGTTTTCTCATCACGAATTGTGCTATCTTATCACGAAATCAGAATAATGTTTCTTCTCCCATTTAAAAGACATTCCTACATCACGATTCTCATTAACATTTACTCAATTTTGAGAATGATTCCGTATTCCATAAAGTGGGACCCGGTAGATGAGTCATTCATTACGCATACTTCTTATTTTCGTCAGGTATAAATTAAGCAATAGGCATTTGCTCATTGTTTTTTAAACAATTAAATTAAAATCGTGTTGCACGTTTAATAAATCTAAATTTAAGTACCTACACAGCTTTATACCAACTCAATAGCAAGAGCACTTTTAGCCAGCATTGAAAACTTTCTCTTGAAACTGAACAACAATTAGGTTTGCAGTGGCGGTCTCCATTTAATAGGCATTTACACCTCAGTAATTTGGATGACAGCGCCTTTGAAGCAATTGCAAGAAGAGGAACAGCCCAATAATAATATTCATCTCATATTTGAGTTGGCTGAAAATGTTTTCAGTTGTCTGCTGTATATTTACATGATCAACTTTCTCTGGAGACGACAGCAGTCTTTCATTACATTTATTAATGAGACTTGCCAATTCACAGTTACTACCTCAAAATGGCAGGTAAACTTATTTTCGAAATACTATTATAATATATAGGATTAGTATTTTTTAACTTTGATTAGATTTTAATTTTTACAAGTCCTTTTGTAATGTTTAAATTTAAGTACATCGCCCTCTTTTCCATATTTCTGGTTCATCTTTTCATGGGTCATTTTCTGGGGGAACCATTGCAAACTGCAAACACCAGAGCAGAAGCATTCTTAAATTTTACAATTAGCATTTGGCACGACAATGCAAATGGAACTGCGAATTATTTGCTCATCTTCCATCATGGCATAGCTTATCTTGTTAAATACTTCATGGTCCTGATTTTGTTGATTATTCCAACTTTTTATCTATTTCATCATGTATTGTTAATATGTATTTTACTGACCCTAAGGCAAGTCTGGAAAGCGCACCAAGTGCAACTTCTGCATCCAGGACTAAGTTTTGAGCTGGTAATTAATTTGTCTTTTCATAAAATTTTTAATTCTAAACAAAATCTAAAATAAATTTGAAAATGAAACATTTCAGGGAGTTTCTTTATACTGTGCAATGAAGCATTATTTCAGTCAAGTGAATGCATTTATAACTACACCCATGCTTTTAATATACATAACTAATGTCACTTATTTCGCAAACACTCCTGATATTTTATCATTTGGGCTGTTTGGGAGTATTGAAACAACAATTGAAAAAATTGACATGTTCTTTTATTCGGTTCATACCATTCTAATTTGGACATTGTGTTCCCAACTTCATTCTGAAGTAAACATTTTAAAACAATAGTTTTTTTGCAAAGTCATTTATGAAACCATGAGTAAAAAAAGCAAAAATCATTAATGATACATTTACCTTGTATTTACCAATAAGGTTCAAGGAACCATGAAATTATGGGTGTACGATTTTCATGCAAATGGAAAGCGAGTTATTTCACTAGAGGACAGGATGAAACTCATTTCTTTGTTGAACCAAGTCGAATCGGACAATTTGGGGGTATCTTGCAAATTCTTTACGGTAACATACAACACATTTGGCTCTGTAAGAATCATTAATAATTTAAAGTAACACTAAATTGTAGAAAACAATTCAAAAATTGATTCATCAAAGTGTGATCATTATATAATTAAAACATTTTAGATGTTGGGACTGATTGTGACATACTCCATAGTTGTTTCTGGTTTACCCAAATAGGTAGTATCAATTTATGCATTGTACTTGGTGAGGTTTTGGGACTTGCCTTAAAACAAATGAC
>JAQFYG010004860.1:0-10543 GCA_034694325.1 Entomobrya corticalis
TAAACGGATTTTAGAAAAAAAAACTCAAATTTCAGGGAACAAAGATGGTTTGCTCAGGGAACAAAAAAATATTCCCTAAAGGAATTTGATTCGAATGCTAGAAAATTACACATAATTAATAAAGAATGGTTTATGTAAAATAGCTACAATATTATTTTAGGATGGCTTTCTTTTTTAAAAAAATTACAAAACAAAATGGAATCTCTATTAATGTTGGAAACGAGGACAAAACACAAGATTGCAAATTGCTGATTTTATAATAATTTATAAATAACTCCACTACCTAATTTTGGTTCTAAGCGTATGTGCATTGCGTCGACTAAAATTAAAAAGCTTGGCAGTAATGCTTAATTCACGCTCTAGTTAGTTCCAGATTATTTTTTAAAATATAAAACTGAAATGTAATAAAACTTTATATAAAACTTTAAAAAACTGTGATTTTCCTCGCAATTGATCTACTTTTATCCTATTTTGCTAAATCTCATTTTGCAATGATTACAAATTTATTATCCACGTGTCTGCAGACGATGCAAAATATTTTTCTAGAAGTGCATACGAGAAGAAAACAAGACTCGTGCCGGAAAAAATCCAAAGTAAATAATAAAAAGGCCAATACAGAAAGTTGGTTAACAAAATTTGCAAATTGCAATAATTTTCTGAAAAGAAAATAACAGTCAAAATGATTTCAAATTTGAATGTATGTTTTCTTCTGTCAACAATTCTTTCCGCATCATCTTTCGATATGAGGCCTATTGCAAATTCGGTGGAAATAGAGATTTCCGGATTTGAAGAGGTAACGTAATTTACAATTTTTCTAATTAAATTAATAAACTAATAATAGTTTTGTAAAAAAAATGTCAAAGGGAACGAGAATGGAGGAAAAGGGGTGCCAGAATGCTTCATTAAATGCTGAGGCTCGGAAACAGTGCTCTTGCTCTCAAGCGTTTTCTGAGTGCATTTTCGATTGGTGTATTGGCATTCTTCCGGCAAACTTGCATTTCGCGGCTTCAGTGATCTGGTTCAAGTGCGAAACTGACGCTTATTTAGCATTCGCCATTTCAAAACAACTGGGATTTGAGTGCTATGACTGTAGCCGTTAACAGCATTCATAACCCATGACACATGTTGATTGTAGTTTTTAGTTTAAGTACATTGCTAATTTTATGAAATTATTATAAAAGTTATTTAAGCATCTATTTATGTTTAAATACAAGAGAAAATTAAGTACACAATTATTTTGGAAATTTAATTTATAACAAATGTGAAAGTTAAGGTTTATGACATACTTAACTGACACTGAATTAATTGCTCTGTTAAATAATGACACACAATTATAAATAGGTTATATGTGTAAAAATAATAATTTATTTGCGGTTCTCCTATTTAATCTCCTTCAGTCTCTGAAACCATCAAAAAAATAATTAAAATCAATTCAGTTACTGCAATTAAAAATTCACAAAAGTCTGTACAGTAAATTCTAATAAATAAATAAATAATTTACATCAAATTATTTGTCCATCTTGACTACAGGATTCAGTCTCAGCCACAGAATCTTTCACATTGACGTCATTTGTAGCATCCGCAACCTCCATGATCTTCACTGCTAAACTTTCCTAAACAAATCAAAATTCATCACTGTTAGTAAATTAGTCAATTAGTGTTTTATTTAGTGCACTTTCCTCATTAAATTTTAATAATTAAAAAGTAGTTTTGAGTACTTACAAAAGTATTGAATTGCTTTATAATTTAGTCCGTCCTCCAGCTCCCTATTATCCACCTGCAAAAATAAACAAGATACAATTATAATTAATTAGCTCTGCTTTGAAATTTGTTGAATAAAACTTGTTTTATCAATGCCAACTTGCTTGGTATACCTTTTACCTTGAAACACTTTTAAAATTGCAAGTAGTTGCGGATATCACAATAGTAATAATCTTGAATGATTGAGAATTGTTGCTCCGCCGCCTCCACAACATCTTTAACAAGTACCTCTACTGCTTGCTCAACATCTTCAATGTTTTCCTCCTCCACCAACCTATTACCTTCAAAAATATCCACTTCCTTCTTAACCACAATTAACTGATTTGGAGTATTCACATCCTCCACATGTATCTCCCCCCCTTTTTCCACCTCCTCTTCCTCCTCATAAATCCCCTCCATTTTCACCTCCACCTTCTTCTCTCCTGTCCTAATCCATTCTTTATTATTCTCCTCCTTCTCCTCATCTTCTCTTTTCACCATCAGCACCTCCATCTTCATTCCTCCATGGGCCTCCCTCAAATGCCGAGATAACGCCCAATCACTGGGAAAACTCTTCCAACAAAAGTCACACTTCCTTGGCACTAATCCTTCATGAACAATCCTCACATGCAACTGCAACGAGCAATCCTGTTCAAAGCTATTATCACAAAATTTACACTCAAACTTCTTCTTTTTCCTCCAAACAGTTCCTCCATTCCCTCCACGTCCTCTCACCTGTGGATAACCCACACCTCGTGACCTTATCAAATGATAATTTATTTTGTGTTGTTTTAAATCCCATTCCTCCAGATACGACGCATTACAGTGCTCACAGTAGTACCTTCCTCCATCATCGTCATCCTCCTCCTGCTCTTCTTTTTCATCCGGCACCTTTACCTTATCTTTAGATTTTTTAGTCTTGACCTCCTTCAATTTAAGCTCCTCCCTCCTTTTATTTTTCTCCCCAAGCTTATCATTCAAATGGTTCTGGCTCATATGCCTTTTGAATCGATCCTCCAATTTAAAAGAGTGATGGCATAAATTACACTTAAATGGCTTATCAATGACAGGTGCCCCTACATTCACATGAATCCTCATATGATAAGCTCTCGCCTTATCTGTGAGAAAGGACAGGTCACAAAATCTACAAAAGTAGGGGTTTTCGCCAAAATGTTGTCTGAGATGTCGATCAAGTTCTTCTTGAGTGTACTTTCGCTCTTTGCAAAAAACGCATTGGAAATGGCGTTTGACATGTGGAGCACTTATTCCGGAAGCTCCATGGCGACAAGCCGTGTTTTCATGATCCTCACAAATTTTCTTGATCCGAAATCTCTTCCCGCACACTTTACATTTAAACGGGAATTTTCCAGTGTGTTTTTGGAGGTGATGGTAAAGTGGAGTCGTCTGGGAGAAGGATAACCCGCAAATATGACATTTGTACGGTTTCTCGCCTGTGTGGCGTCTTAAATGGCACTTGAGGGTCGACGAGAGCCGGAACCGGGCGTCGCAGTGAGGACATTTGTGCGGCTTTTCGCCAGTGTGGTGAAACCTGTGGGTGCGGAGGTGACTGGATTGGGTGAAGGTTTTGGGGCAAAGGTCGCACCGATAAGGCTTCTCGCCCGTGTGGGTACGGGTATGGGCTTTGAGGTGGGCGGGCTGGGAGAATTCCTTGGAGCACTGCTTGCATTTGAACGGCTTGATTCCCAGATGGTAATTTTTATGGAGTTTTAGTTCCTGGGAACGGGCAAAGGATTTGGGACATGAGTCACATCGATAGGGCTTCAGGCCTGTGTGGATGATGGAGTGATTACGGAGGTTGACTTTACGCAGAAAGGTTTTGTCACAAACTTCACATTTATATTTCGCGGCCATTTTTGAATTTGGAAATTATAATTTGTTAAGTGCTTTTGCTTTGAGTTTTGAGGAGAAAATAGTATTTATTTTGCTTTGATTTTGGTCTCAGTGCTCAGCATACTCAGCTGCTGCATACACAGTACATTGAGAATGCTGGATGGGGCTGTTCACTAAAAATGCTTCCAAAATTAATTTTGAATTTGGGGGAAATAATATGGTTGTTACCGTAAACGATTTAAATGTATATAAAAAGCTGTTTAAAATGAGACTGGTGTATTGTTTTGTGGGGATTTCTATTTAATATTTTGGTGACGTTTAAAACGACTGCTTCCTTATTTCCCCATGTGTAATATACGGTACTAGTCGTGAGCCCGATCAAGCTAGTTTTCTAGATTTGCTTATTTTTTAAGTAAACAAAAACCACCTGGTTGTAGGAATTTAGCTTTTTAAATGCAAAAAATAAACTTTTTGATTCAATTAACTAATATTTTTAGTAGGAAATGATGAAGTGATTTTAGTTCATGATAATTTAGGTGGAAAGAAGTGATTAATGGGCTCTTTTTGAGCTTGAAAAATGTGCGCGTAGTCAGATGATGAGATCTTCACAATAAAGGTGACAGACGGACAGATGCTTCTTGAAGTTTATTAGATTTGGATGCTTTTATACAAAAAAGTTTTACAAAATCCAAAAAGAGGAAAGAAAAAGCAGAAGAGTGAGAAGAGGAAAGAGCTGAGCTGAGATTTGAGAATTTGAGTTTCATGAAATGAAACAAAAAATGTTTTGATGAAAATAGTGATGGGAGCAAAACTCAAGTCAAGTTTTTGCTGCAGTTTTGCGGTTTGGATGAATAAAAATTAGGCGCATTGAACTGATGACTTTATTGAATAAAAATTACTATACTTATTTTTTATTGTTAGTTTTATTGAAATCTTATGGCAATTTTATTCATATTTTGTCAAAGAATATGTAATTATTTCAGTAAAATTTTACGTTTATATGATTTTGGTAGTTTTATTCTATAATTTCCAATATGCCGTTATTTCCATTGGCATCAGCGTTCTGTCCAGCTCCAGCTCCTCCCGTTCCGGTGGCATTACCTTCTTCAGCTTCCATCTCGCCTTCCTTGCCAGCCACACCTTCTCCGATTTCACCTCCATTTCCAACTTGCAACTCATCTCCATTGCCAGCTCCAGCTCCGTCCTCTTGACCTTCTACTCCAGCTCCTGCACCATCTTGACCACCGTTTTCTACTCCTGGACCACCAAAGCCAAAGTTTCCAATGTCAATCTGGGATCCTATAGAAATTACGATGTCAAAACGTTTCAAAAAAGACAATTCTCAACGAAATTATAAATAAAAATCATCTTAAAATTGTATTAAAAATAGTACCCAATTCACGACATCTCCAGTTGAAGCCAGTATTGAGCCAATTTAGTAGGAAGGGCAAGCCATTGTTGAACTGGACTCCTCTTCCGCCACCGCCGCTGCCTCTACGAAAGTTGGTTTGGCGCTTCCCCCGCTGATTCCCTTGATTCGGATCGCAACGGCATCTCTCCTCTTTCCTAACCGCACTATCTCTCCAATGTCCAGCCAAAGACCGAGCGCAAGGTATACCGCTTCTCACACCTTCAATTTTCAAATAAATAAAATTGCATTTCAAGTTAAATACCTATATATCTCTCAATTACAATGTGGTTATCGAGTAATTAAAAGACTCGCCAATTCCTCCTCCACCGATCCCTCCACCTCCAATTCCTCCACCGCCAATTCCTCCACCTCCTATCCCTCCACCGCCTATCCCTCCACCACCTATCCCGCCTCCGCCGATTCCTCCATTGCCACGGCCACCGTATTGGGCGTCTGCTAAGAAAACTGCTGCAGCAATTACTGCAACAATTAAAACAACTTTAGCCATGGCTCTAATTCCCAATAAAATATAATACAAGTCAAGATGTTCCGAAAAATCCTAGGAATGGTATGATTCTGGTTGAAGGGGACTCTTTGGTATTTATAGTCATCATGTTTGTCAAAAATATTCAGATTGTTTTTCAAATAGATTTCAAACCCGATCAAAAATTTATGCATTATTCGTACACGTGCAGCTAATTTTGTTTGTGAAATCAAAGAATTTTCCCGAAATTGTTTAGTGACAGGAATGACGAACACAACGGCATATTAAATTCAAGTGCTTCCATCCGATTTTTCAATTCTGTTGATTCAAATATCAAAGTCCAGTCAACAATTGTTTTTGGTTGTAAATTACGTCTGAATAGTTGATATTCCAAATGATGTGCTGTTATTTTGAACTGAATATATTAAAGTCAAATATCTAGATGTAAATCTGTGAGATATATTCGTGATCGTGACCTTTACAGAATTCGTAATAATAAAATAACGGAATACTTTCAATTGGAATTTTCATGGAGTCATTTTTAGACGTAACACGCAATAATCATACTCATTCTTCATTGTTTTTGTCATACAATTAGTTATTAATTTATTGATTTATTTCAAGTAATTTTGGAGAGAGACGAGTTCAATGCCATTCTCTTTTATGACGATAGAGATGAAAAATTGGTCTTCGATTTGACTTTAATTCTCTGATTTATTTTCAATTTCTCGACATATTACGCTCTGTTGTATCTTGTTTCCAACTTTTTTTCAATTATTTTTGCTTGTTTATGCCAGCTCACAAATTTTTAGACTATTTGAAGATTTTGTAAACTTGTATGATTTTGCAAATAATAAAGGTAAATTTCAACACAACATAATAATTTAAAAATATTATTTTGGTATCTATTTTTGATTCCGATTTTCTTGACAAGTTTTATCAATCAATTGTCAAAAGTATAGTTGTCATTAGTAGCTGACATAATGATTATTTATTAATATATTACACCTCTTGATTACACCTGTCACGAATTTCATAACAGGTTGGAAGCAATCACTGGAGTGATCTGGCAGAGTATTTTGAAGTGTTATTTACATGGACATTCACGCAACGGCTCAACTTAAAATTTCATCTGGCAACTGCTATTATGATGAAAATGCTGCTATTTTTGTCAATTGGATATGAATTAAATAAACAAACAGGATTTATAGAAACTGAATAGTATTTCAATACGTGAGTGATGAGTGAACAAAATTAAAGTGACTTTTTGCTGCAGTTATATTTTATTGTAAGGACTCAGATTAGAGCCAATATATTTTACAATACAAAGAAAATAATTTGGAATGCCAATTATTGTAATGCAATATTTAGTAGTTCACGTGAAAGGTCAGGTTTTTAGTATTTTATTCTACAATTTCCAATATGCCATCGTTTCCATTGGCATCAGGATTCTTTTCGGCCCCAGCTCCGGCAGCATTACCTTCTTCAGCTTCAAAGTCGCCTTCGTCGCCAGCTCCAGCTTCTCCGGTTTCACCTCCATTTTCGAACTCATTTCCATTGTCAGCTCCGGCTCCCTCTTGACCACCGTTGTCAACTCCCGGACCGCCAAAGCCAAAGTTTCCAATGTCGACCTGGGATCCTATGTCAATCAACAAGTTGAAACCTCAATAAGGCTACTGTTTTTTTCAAAAAACCATCAGAAAATATGGGGAAAAAAGCTTACCCATTTGACGACATTTCCAGCTGAAACCAGTTGTCTGCCTTTGTCCATGGAAGCGGTTTCCGCCATTGCTGAACTGAGCAGGTCTTCCGTGGTTGTGGCCGCCAGTACCCCGTCCCATGCTGGAACCATGTCCTCTGCTGCCTCCACGACCGTGGGTTTGGCGCTTGCCCCTCTGATTCCCCTGATTTTGATCGCACTTGCATCTCTCTCCATTCCGCGCCGCGCTATCTCTCCAATGTCCATCCATAGACCGAGGGCATGGTGCACCACTTCTTACAGCTTTTATTTAACAAACCGTAAAATCCCATTTTCAATTAAGGTCATGTCATGTGCTTCCTAATTTCAGCATGGTTACAACAATTAATTTTAAAAAGATTTACCAGCTCCTGCCCCTCCATCTCCACCGCCGTTCCCTCCATTTCCGCCGTTTCCATTACCATTGCCACCGCCACCGCCCCCGTATCCTTGGCCGTTAGCTAAGAAAACTGCTGCAGTTATTACTGCAACAATGATTAAAACTTTAGCCATGATGATGGGTTTTAATAGAAATCAGAACGAGTGGAGATGCTAAAGATAATCCTTGCAATTGTATGATTCAAGTGGAGCTGGATTTTTCGGTATTTATAGTCCGTTTCTCATGAATGTTCCGTTTTTTTCAAATCATGACCAACTCAAAAGTCAATTTCAATGCATTATTCTAAAAATCAAAGTATTTTCAAAAAGTTTGAGTGACATGAATGATGAACAATATTAAAATTTATTGAATTCATGTTTTTTTGGATTTGATAAATTTTAATGATAGTTGAGATAACTCAAATATGAAGATTAGTCAGTAAAATTTTATTCGTGACCTTTAAAACAAGTTCATAATAATAAGGTAGCGAATTCTTTGGAATTTTTCTGGAATAGATTTCAGATATTGGACTCAGTAATAGCTATTGCTGGTCTTTATTGGTATTTATTATACAATTGGACATTAAGTTATTTGTAGCAATGTTCCTCGTTTTTGGTATTTGGAGATGAGTTCAACGTCATTCTGTTTTCTTCACCTTTCGTGACGGTAAAGGTGGCAATTTGGCGGGTTTGTGCGTGCTCACGGAATTTTATACTTGGTTATGTGGCAGGCAACATAGATTATCTTATTCTGGCAAATGATATGGCAAAAGCTGAGAACAATGTTATTTTTTTATTGTTCTGCTACGTACATTTAATTCTGATCTTGAAAAATTACATCAATCATTTGTCAAAAAGGTCACGCCATAAAATATTATATAATTTATATCTGCATAGTATAAACACTACAAATTATAATGCTGTCAAAATGTTTCATAAAACTGGCCAATATGGGGCAATTTGAGATATTATATTGGCTGCTACAATAAAAATAAGTGAAAACGACCGGTATTTATATTAACCAAAAAAAATTCAGGAAGTTCCATAGGTCACATCATTACAATAATTGCACTCCATCCATGAAAAAATGCACAGTAATGATTCGGATCTTGTGCATTTTTTCGTCGACATATTGGCTGGGTTTGTGACGATCAAGGGGAAAACGAAAAACATGAATTATTTTTTACAATAGAATATATCTTATTTTGTGTGCATATTTTAAGAAATAATCTGTATCTCAATAAAATGTTGGCATTGCTATATATATTTTAATTAAATATTTGATGTTTGTTTATTACAACATAAGGGCCATAAAATGTAAGTAACATTTTGCCCCAACTCAGCTCTGAAAAACGGCTAAATTTGGAATTTAATCTTTCTTCTTCGCCGAAAAAGAAAAATTTGACTTTGCTTGAAACTCTTTATTAAAGCACCACACTACAACACGTATGCAAAATGCTCATTCCCCATAAAATGTTACAAAGTAGCATTTATGATACTTTCAAAAACCTTCCGATGGAACGGGGACAAGTGTGTGTTGTTTGTCTGTCCGTCGGTGCTTAAGTACCACATCTCTTGCACACTTCACCGGATTTTATCGTAATTTGGTAGACATGACCATGTGGTCATACAAAAGAAATTTTTGCTTTTTCACCAAAACAAGCATGATAAATGGTCAGTTGTGCGCCTTGTGTAAAATCAATGTGAATGATATATATCTTATTGGATTCCTGAATTAACGTATATTAAATAAATAGATAAAAAATTAAATTCAAAAACTTTGAGGTCAAGCCGGGTGACCTCAAAGGGTGAGGTGGAAAATGATAACAGTTGGTAACATAGATAGCACAAAAATCAGGTGCCGTTAGTATTCACAAAATAACGGCTCCCTTCCCCACCCATACCTCCTTTCCCAATTCTTGGAGGTGTTCTGAACGCCTCCAATACCTCCTTCTCAACAAAACTCATTTCAGTTTCTGATACTATCATACTCAATTATTAAATAATTAAACCTACTTAACCTTATATTTAATTGAATGGTTATCTTTAATTATTTTAGTGACAAGAAGATAAGCAGCTGATACAGCGCATCAATGGAACCAGAATTGTCCAATTTTTCCCATAAATTATTATTATCTTCCTTTAAAAAATGGCTTTTCATTCCATCAGTTTATCTCATTTATTTGTGCATGTGAAAATCACGTGATTTGTTAATAGTGGTCGGTGGTCGAAATATTTTTTTACAAAACTCCATTTAAAGGTTCAACTGGCCGTTGCCAACATTCCTAGCATTTAAGCCGTCTTCATTCTGTAGCCTTTTGTTCTAAAGATTATTTTATTTTGCTTTAACTCCGGAGAATATGTCCCCCGACATCCTAATGGTTAATAGCCCATTGGCTTCACATTGTTTCCTTCTCCGCCTCGTCGTCTACATCCTTTTCTCCGAAAATATTATCCTTTCTTTTGTTTCACGTGAGCCCCGACTGCGTTTCAGGTGAATTCATTCCTTTTTGGGGTGCCTGATTTCTGGAGCCAATGTATTTGGCATGTAGGTGCTCTATATTTTAATTTACGATCAGTACCTAACCACCTTTGTAACTAATAAATATTCACACAAGAAAACGACTAGTTTAAAAGAAAGAAAAAAATGCGCTCATTACTTCCCGAGCCGTCAATAAGTTCACATCATAATTTGTAGCTTTTTTCAAGGCAACTTTAATATTTTGCTGTTGTTATTAATATTTTAAATTGAATTGAGAGCAGTGTTTTTTGGCAGAATGGCATTTCTTGGAGACTTTGTCAAGTTTTCTCTGTTTCCTTTATTACTTGTTGTTCTGGGCCCTAATTCAGCCCAAAAATGTGGTATTTCCGAATTCCAAAATCCATTGACAATCAAAACGGTAAGGAAACTGTGCAAACGATAATTAAAATATGAACAATA